>JBBHKE010001410.1:126634-142245 GCA_037447655.1 Zygnema cylindricum | reverse complement strand
CGCCACGTCACGCCACGTCCATAAACGCCAAAAGTGACCATTCCGTGATCTCGGCATTGATGTACACCGTCGGATCAGATTCGATATTAAATGTCCGCCGTCGAAAACAAATGTCCGATTCATTTGTTTGCGTGCGAGATAATGTTCGCACTATATAATACTTGGTTCCATGTTCTTTCGTTCGTAATTCCGTTAATCGAATTCATAGATGTAACATTGTTTAAATAAATATCAAACCTAATGTATCCTAACGGACTTCTACGACAGACTGGTTTAGAGCTAACGGCTAAGCCGCGCTCCACTGGTCGGAGGTTTGAGTCCTGCCGGACTCAACCTTTTGTTGAGAGTGCCATAAGTCACTCTTTAGCCCTGCCTGCTTAAGCGAGGACAGCCATGGCTCAGCCACCCTCTCTATCCCTCAGTGACTACGACAAGTATGGTGGGAAGAGAGAGGAGGCGAAGGCAGGCTGTCCACCTTTTTCTATTTGTACTAAATTCAAACCTAGAAAATACCATATAAAAATAATAATTTCAACATTGTACACATGCCGTACACAAAGTACATCGACCGTAGTACCTTATTCTACTGTACAATTATTTGATTGGTTTGTACTGCATAATTATTTGATTTGTTTGTAATGCAATAGATACGGATTGTGAGAGGAGTTAGGACTTAACAGTTTTGAATAGATAGCCACCTCTCTCTTTGAGAGTTTGTATAAATTGGCATTTTTGCCACCTCATAACTAATCGCCTGGTTGGTCGTTTTTCAGTGATTTCTTTTGCTACGGACTCATAGGAGTCTAGACTACACAGGTGTGCTGTCAAATTGTCAACTTGTCAGCTTAGATAGCACTGGTTGTGGTTGAACGTGGGCTAGTCAAAAACTACCTAGAGGCTTCCTAAATTGTGTTGTCCAATGGAGGACACAAAATTGCAAGTTTTGGGCCCACCCTCTAGGGTGCCTATCTTCAATGGATCTGGGCTCATCTATCGAGAAGCAATGATGATAGGGGCTTTGTGCGAAAAACGATACTGGGGTATTGTCAATGGACAAGTAAAACGTCCACCTCAGGGAACTCCACCAGGATTTGGTGGAATAAGTTTTTTTGTAGTAGTATCTGCTGCTGCAGAGGAGGCAATTGATGGGGACAATAATGTGTCTAAAAAAGGGAATGAGAAGGAGAAACCTCTTACTCTTATCCCTCCTATTACCCAGCACTGGGAGCGGCGACCGTCAAGACCCCGAAGAACGATACCCAAATGTGGGAAGACATCATTATGGCTGTCAAAAACTTCATTCTAAGACACCTCACTTAGGCTTTGGTAACCACCCACCTCCACATTCTATTGTTTGTATATAGAGATGAAGAGTGTCCGGTGGACAAATACAATGAAAATGAAAGTTAACACTCTCATGATGAAGTTAGCATATGAGTATGAAAACATAGTGTATTGACTACAAGAAATGACCGAAAGTTCATGGAAGTGGAACACAGTGGTCCGTATGATACTTGTGCGAAGAACACAATTCAGATTAGGAGAGGGAGAAAGAGCATCTAAACTCTTGCTGGAAGAGAAATCCGGTGGGGAAAAGATCGAAAGAAATCGTACAAAGGAGAGAGAGATCAGTTTGCAGTACAAAGGCCCCCAAAGGGTCTTTGTCACTTTTGCAAAAAGCCGCGACACTTCATATCGGATTTTGTCAAGCTGTTGAAGCTAATGCTCCAATAGAACCAAACAAGAGGATCTTTCCAAGGGAAGAAGAAGGCACTTGTGGTCACAAAAGTAAAAGGAGAGACGAAAGACGAGTCCTCCTCCGAGGAGGATGGGGAGATTTTTGTTGACGAGAGTCTGGAGGAGAAGAAGATCCCTTGAAAACAAAAGTGTGCTCTCGGAGCAATTCGGGAAGCTCCACACGTAGGATGGACCATCAACTCAGGTGCATCCATCCATGTGTGTCGTGATAAGCACCTCTTTACTAAAATAAGAAAGATCCCTATAGGTGCATCCATCCATGTGTGTCGTGATAAGCACCTCTTTACTAAAATAAGAAAGATCCCTACAGGTGCATCTATCCATATGTGTCGTGATAAGCACATCTTTACTAAAATAAGAAAGATTCCTTATTGTAAAGATAGAATATGGGGTGGGGAGTGTGGTTACTACAGATCTTGTTGGGTCGGTAGATCTAAAAGTCTTAGTGTAGGGTTAAACTTCTATGCTCACCTTCTCAGATGTACTCTACATTTCTCAGCTGAGTAAAAATCTTGCCTCTACGTCTGTGTTAGATGACAAAGAGTTTGATACCTTCACTAGAAAGGGAGTCTTTCCAGCTACGTATGGGGATGAAGTCTACTTCACCGCAGATAAGGATAGCTAAGGAATGTTTAGGCTTAACTTAAGTAATGAAAAGAAGAATGTTTACTATGTTGGTGTTTGAAGGTTGATGATTTAGCATAAGCGGTTGGGACATGTGCATTTTGATAGGCTGAGGGAAATTAACAAGCTTGGGGTAGTAGAAGGCATTCAATTTGGGGAAAATGAAATGGTGGATGATTGTAGTGGGTATGCTCAAGGTAAGGCTCACAAACTTCCCTTTCCCAAAGGCGCCACATATAGGGGTGAGAAAGTACTAGATCTGGTCCACACAGATATTTGGGGACCTGTAAAAGTACCTTCAGGTAGAGGGAAGAGATTTATGTTGACATAAATGATGAATTGTCTAGATACTGTAGAGTCTACTTCCTAAAAACAAAGTCTGAAACACCAACTTACTTTAAAGAATATAAAGCGTGGAGTGAGAAGTTGCATGGAACCCCCGTTAAGAAAATAACGAGTGTCAATGGAAGGGAATATACCTTTAACCAGTTTGAGGAGTAGTTGAGAGATGAGGGAGTTCAACACCAGAAAAGTGTACGATATAATTCAAAACAAAATGGGGTAGCTGAGAGGTTGAATCGAACACAAGGAGATAGTGTATGCAGTATGTTGGCCGACAAGAAAATAGGAAAGCAATTTTTGGCAAAAGCCGTGAACTGTGCCAACTACATTAAGAATAAAGTCCTTACCTCAGCCGTAAAAAGAATGACACCTTATGAGAGATGGGCTAGAAGGAAACCAGATTTCTCTCACCTAGAAGTATTCGGTAGCCAAGTTTACAGTCTTGACACAGATAAGAAAAACTGGAAACTAGATGCTAAAGGAAAACCTGTGGATACTTTGTAGGATATGATGAGGATGTTAAGGGATATAGAGTCTATGACTTAACAAAGAAAGATATTATTTTGGTCAAACAACTAGTTGTCATTGATGAAGGGAAGTCATTTGATACTTTCAAATATACCAAGAAGATAAAAATCAGATTTGTGTTAGAAAGTGAGGAAAACTCAGTCTTTCCCGAAAGGGACATGAGTGAAACAATAATTGTAGATTTAAGGGAGATCGAAGGTACAGACAATCCACCATAAACCTCACATATTCATATGGACTTCGAGGAGACAGAAGAGGAGGAACGAGAACCAGCTTCTATGGATAGGGGAGCCGATGAGACAGTAAGGAGAAATCGAAGACTTCCCTTAATTTAAACTTCATAGTTTGAGGGAGGGAGAAGGAGCAGCAAAAAGATATAAGAAAAATAGGCTGCTCAAAAGGTAACTAAGCTACTTCACCCTAATGAGCCTTAGTCATACTCGTAGGCACTGAACAGTTCGGAGAAAGACGAATGGATTAGAGCTATAAATGAGAAGATGGCCTCCATCATGGAAGCAAATACTTGGGAACTACCACACTGTCCCCCGGACACAAAACCAATTGGCTCTAAATGGGTGTTTAAAACAAAACTGAACCCAAATAATTGCATATCTGAGACCTCCATAGGTCCTTAAAGTAGGCACCTCACACGAAGCCTCTAGGATAACCCTGACCCCTTTGTGTTTCGGCAAGAATAACTACCCTCTGGCAAACAAAAACTCTGACCGCCTTCACTCTTGTGAAGGCAAGACTCTCGTGAGTCGATAGCAAAATAAATCTCTGAATTTGCTCCCCTGAGCAGTATGTTATGAAGGGTCAAAGTTGACCTTTTGTACAATAGCTCTTTGGGAGAGAGGGTCCTATCTACCAATTTTTTCTTAGTCCTATCTCTCTATAAAACTCTATCTACTAATATACGGCACCAAGCTTATTACACTGTTGTACACAAAAGTACAGCTGCCGGTGTACTTTGTGTACGAATATTGTACGACATGCCCTAAATGTCGAGACATGTATATCCGGATTCAGTCCTGTAATCCCCGGAGATGCCACGATCCAATATAGTTGTGCCACGTATCATCCGATGTGGCGATGACCACAAACTATCGAGATTCTCTTCCACGATCTCGACATTCTTCTTGGCGTCTGATTAAATGCAGATTTCAATCGTAGCCGTCATAAATACTTGCGCATTATTTGTTTCGTTTAAAGAAACAAATGCGCGATACTCGTTTGTTATCCAAACCGTAATCGGTACTTTTACATAACTCAATCTATGTATCCCGTAAATAGTTGCCATTAAATGAATTATCCTACGTGGCAACATTTAAATAACTTAGAAACCCTATAGCAGGAAGTTCTAGTCCTAGACTTAATGGATAAGTCCACTGGCTGCCGGTGGCTTTATCTGACGGCAGGTACCAAGATTAAATCTTGGATTTGACATCTTTCCTTTTAGTAAAGAAACTACCAATCCGTAAATCAACTAATCTATTTCCCGTAAACCTCTTGATAGCCTAGGTAGCCATGGCTCTAGCTTCCTCTCCAACTTTCAATGACTGCAACAAGTGTAGGAGTTGAAAAGAGGAGTTTGAGGCATATTGCCTCGACTTCTTTTCTAAATTATATTTTAGACCTAAAAAATACTAAAAGAACCATCAATTTCTACAATAATACCATTGAAAGATATAAGGCTCGGTTGGTAGCAAAGGGGTTCACCCAAAAAGATGGGATTGACTATGAGTAGACTTTTGCTCCAGTTGTTCGGTTCCCATCAGTAAGAATTCTCCTCATTATAACGGCAGCAAAAGACATGGAAATACACAAGATGGATATTAAGACTGCCTTTCTCAATGTTGAGTTAGAGGAAGAATTTTTTATGCAGCTACTAGAGGTGTTTATGGAGGAAGGAGAAGAGACCAAAGTCTACAAGCTTATAAAATCCTTATATGGACTGAAGTAGGCTCCCCGATAGTGGAATAAAACACTAGATGAGTTTCTCACCTATCTGGGATATATATGGATCGGCTCTAACCATTCTATCAATATGTTTGAAGATGAAAATTGTGTGATTTTTATAACAATTTATGTGGATGATTTGCTGGTGTTTAGTAAGTCTCTGGAAAATGTCATTAAAGTAAAGTAAGATCTTAGAAGCAAATTTGACATGAAGGATTTACTGGAGTTAAGTTATTTTTTGGGAATGCAAGTGGAGAGAGATAGGGGGAAAAGGATCATAAATCTTACTAAGAAAGAAACAATACGTTATATGCTTGAGAAATTCCAAATGGAAAAGGAAAACAGTTATACCACTCCGATGGACTTAAATAAAGTAAGCGATGGAAGTGTAGAAGGTGGAGTGATAATCCTAGATAATCAAATTAGCTCAGAAGAGAGAGAGTTTATAAAGTCTATTCCTTACAGGCACGTTGTAAGAAGTCTAATATACTTTATGAACTGTACCTGGTCGGACATAGCAGCAACAGTTTGAGAACTCACTAGGAGTCTTAATGATCCTACGAAAAGAGACTGGGAGGCAACCAAGAGAGTCATGAGATATCTGGTGGGAACCTATAATTAATGGTTGCATTTAGGAGGGGAGCACACTGATATCACTATTTGGAGTGATGCCAAATATGGGGATGCACCTTTGATAAGATGCACTTCTGGGTATGTTTTGTATGTTGGGGAAGGTGCTTGCTGGTTAAGCAGCAAACAACAAAAGGTGGTTGCTCAGTCTACTATAGAGGCTGAGTATATGGCCTTTTTTTCTGCTGTGAATGAGTTGATGTGGGTCAAATCCTTGTTGCAAGAATTGGGGTATATGAAGTGTTGTTCTACAACCACCGTTGCAGGTGGAGGAGCAGCAGTAGTAGTAGAAGTAGACATGATACGCTCTTAGAAGCTATCAAGTATCCTATCAAACAGCTGTTTTACAGTGCTCACCAAATCTTATACAAGCATCCAAACCTCAAAAAACTCTATCACAATATAAAGTAGCATAATCACTGACAACTCCCCATGTTTCAACACATTTGACTTGACAACACTCAAGATATAATACTCAGAAGTTTCCCAAAAACTGTCTGCACTTTACTACTTGGATGTTTGGATACATAAAATGGTCTAAGTCCTAAGTCTTTTACTCTTGGTGTTCTACCGCCGATACAAGTGTACCTGAGAGGTACGTCCAAAATTAACCCACCTACTGAGATCTACGTGTTCTTAATCTTGCCAACCCAATGTATCATCATACAGTCAATATTACTCAGAATCTATATTAAGTGCTTGAACAAATACTTTTCAGCTAAGTCACTTGTGATACTCTTATGAATCTTGTCCATTGACTTGATTCAAATTAATCGCAGCTGCATTGTCTCGTACCGAATCACATCCAAGATAACAACAGCTGCGTTGTCTGTACGAATCATATCTAAAGTAACCGCAGCTGCGTTTGTCTTTTCTATGTCGCAGCTTCGCTGCTGCGCTGCTCTGTCTGCATAGCAGCTGCGGTGCTGAGCTGCTCTGTCTGCACAGCAGCTGCGTTGTCTTGTACTGCACTGAAGTGATGTCCTTGTGGATTTACGTTACACATTACTACCTTTCTGTCGTCACACTAATTTACTGTTCCTTAAAGTTTTCCAAAATCAACACTCCCTTAAAACTTTGGACTCAGTGTATCAGCGTAGTTGCGATGTCAAAACCGCGCAACTAGGATGTCACACTTAGCGCAACATGGCAACATAGCAGTGCCGACGATGAACTAGTCACCTAGTCCCACTACACCCTGATTGTGGACTAGCGCAACATGGCAGAATCGGAGTCGAGCTAGTTATCTATTCACCCAATCTTATTGCATCCCTACTATACTTTAGCTTGGGAGCAAGAAGAGCTTTAGTAAGCATATCACCAACCATTCTTGCGTCTGGCAGATAACATAATTTGATAGCCTTAGAGAACACTTTTTCTCTTACAAAGTGTAATCGCACATCCATGTGCTTACTCTTGAATTGATGAATTGGGTTAGAGGCAATGGAAATGGCAGCCTCGTTATCACACCAGATCACCTACGGCCCAACCTGCATGTATCATAATTCTTGCAACATGGATTTTACCCATAAGAGTTCTTTGAGGGCTAAGCTTGCTGCCATATATCTTGACTCCATTGTCGACTGCGCTGTAACCTTTTGAAGTTTGCTGCTCCAGCAGCACGTTCCGTTCCCAATTTGCAAAACGAATCCCGTGGTGGATTTCCGGCTTGGCATGTCGCCATAGCTTGCATCACTCCACGTTTCCAACTTCACTTCTCCTCCGCCTAGTGTGAGTTTGAGGTCTTTTGTTCTTGCCAAATATCTTAAGACTCTCCTTGCTGCATCAAAATCATATTTTCTTGGATTCTTTAGTCTCTTGCTCAGTACCTCGACTGCTGCAACAATGTCAAGACGGGTACAGTTCATGAAATATATTAAGCTTCCCACTATATGTCTGTAAGGTATTTGTGTCATATAATTATTCTCCCTTGACTCTAAATACTCGCTAATAATGACACCTGGTTCGGTCTCTTCTCCCTTTAGCTTTTGCCGAAATTCCACTAGAGTTAGACATCCTTTTGCCCCCCGCATTCCGTACTCATATAACATGTTTCCAATAACCTCTTTTTGAGGCAATTTTATTACTTTCTTATTTCTATCCCTCTCTATTTGAATACCCAAAATATATTTTGCCTCACCGAGATCATTAATCTCGAATCGAGAGTTTAAAGCAGTTATCATTTGTTAATTTCAGCCTTTGATTTGCTAATTAATAGTAAATCATCTACCTACACCGCTATATACATTATCCCATTTTCACCTTTTAGAACGTAGAACTTATCCTCTGAAATCCCAGGCTAGTTAAGAATTCATCAAGCTCCAGATTCCATTGCCAAGGTGCCTGTTTTAGGCCATACAAAGATTTTAGCAACTTGCATACTAAGTGCTCTTTTCCAGGTTCTGCATATTTTTTAGGATGTTGGATGTAAATAGTCTCCTTTAGTTCTCCATGCAAAAATGCGTTGTTTACATCCATCTGATGTATTTCCATATCCTCTATAGCAGCTAGGGACAACAAAATCATAACTGTTGGAAATATTACAACCGAAGAGAATATTTCTTTAAAATTGATCCTTCCTTTTGATTATAACCCTTCGCCACAAGTCTGGCCTTTTATCGTTCAATGGTGTTATCGGGATTTAACTTCACCTTGAATACATATTTGTTGTTGATCGCTTTTCGGTCCGGAGGAAGTTCTATTAGCTCCAATGTTTGAGCCTCCATGATCGACTTCATTTCGTCATTTGCTGCCTCGATCTAGTGATTCTTTTTTGGTGATGAGAAGGCCTCTTGGTTGGTCAAGGGCTCCCATGAGGCTACCGAGTAAGCAAAGTGAGGGCTTGCTAGCAGGTGGCTGCTGGATCTTCTCCCCCTCGGAAATTTTGAGGCTGAGATCGTCGGATGCCGCGCATTGCGCTGATTGCGCTGGTTGCTATCCGTGTATTGACTGCTGTTGGTCTGGGTGGAACTGAACTTGTTGAGGAATTTGGAGAGAGCCTGACTCTAGAGTCACCACCGGAGAAAGTTGCACCTGCGGGACAATTTCTTGCATGCAATCTAAAATGACATACTCCTGTACTTTTTGCTGCTTATGTTGCTTTGTCATTATAAATAAATCTATCGAGTCTAGATCATCTTTGACAATGATATTCCTTGCTACAATTATTTTTTGTTTCTCAAATACAAAGACTTTGTAACCTTTAGAGTGATCATCATATCCCAACAAAATACCCGGTAATCCCTACGGTTCTATTTTCCATCTGTCTGAAGACGTATCTAAGATAAAGCATTGACTACCAAAGACTTTGAAATGGCTAACATCTGGTTTGCTTCCTGTCCAGATCTTATAAATAGTAGAGTCTTCTGATCTTGATCATATCTTATTCTTAATATAAACTGCATAATTTAGTGCCTCAGCCCAAAATTTCGGATCCACATTTTTATCTACGAGCATCGACCTAGAGCTCCTTGTGAGAGTTCTATTATATCTCTCCGACACCCCATTTTGTTCCAGTGAATATGGAATAGTCAACAGATGACTTATACCTTCCTCGAGTAAAAAGGTTTCAAACTCTTTTGATGTATATTCACCACCATTGTCTGATCTGAGCTGAAAAATAGGTAAATTATGAAGTTTTTCAACCCATGCTTTATAGTGTTTGAAGTGACCACACACTTCACTCTTTTCCTTCATGAAGTAAACTTTTGTAAATCTGGAGAAATCATCTGTAAAAGTGACCATATATTTCATCCCCTCGGCAAATGGAACCTTCGCAAGACCAAAAACATCCGAGTGAATTTGTTGTAAAAGTTTTGTTGACCGATGCTCAGACTCTTTAGGAAATGGTAGTTTGTAGATTTTGCCTAAAGCGTAGCCATCACATGTTTTGAGGCTGATTTGTGATTAATACACCATCTATTTTCCCACCAAGTACCATTTTTCTCAAACTATCATAGTTTACATGGCCTAATCTTTTATGCCACAACTCATCTGAATGCAAAAAAACCGAGTACAAAACATCATTCTCCGTCGTATTAGCCATATCCATTCGGTACATCTTGTTATTATCTCTAGTACCTGTAAGTGTGACTTTGCCATTTTTGCTAACAATCTGCCTACCATTTTTCAAATTAACCTCAAAGCCTTTACTCTCTACCAACGACGTAGAAAACCGGTTTTTCTTAAAGTCAGGCACAAAGAAGACTTTGTGAAGAGTTCTTTTAGTTTCTTTGCCTTCCACATCCACTAGCAAAGACACATCACCCACAGCACAAGTCTGAACACTCATTCCACAGGTATAATAAATGTTTTTCTCCGGCATTGTTCACAGATTTTTGAAGATGGCTTTGTTCCACCACATGTGGGCTGACGCTCTAGTATCCATTATCCATCCAAGGTCCTTCGCACCCTCCATCGTTGCCGCCATAGCAAAGAGATCCGTGTCATCTTCCTAAGAAAGTGTCAGAGTCTTGTCTTCGAGTGATAAAGAGGCTGAAAACAGTGCATTTCCACGAGGTGGAGGCCCCGTGAAGTTTTTGTAAAACTGACTTTGTTGCCACCCTCGCCTGTATAAACCTGTATCGTTAGCTTTTTTAAGCTTAGGACAAAATTTGTTTCCATGACCCCTCTCACTACAATAAAAACATGCAATGTTGGATTGTCTATTTCCACCCTGATTAAACATTCTGAGTTGATTAAACTTAACTTTTTGCTAAGTAAACTGTCGTTTCCTCCAAAGTCTGAATTAAAAGCCTCTAACTGCTCAACATTGAGAATATTAGATGTAGCTTCCTCCTGTAGTAAAATATTGATACCTAACTGTAAAGTACAAGCTTTATCTTTTTCTGTTTGAGCATATCAGATGCTCCTTTCATACTACGAGGGAGACCCCGCATGAGCAATGCTACCTGTTGAAACTGAGGAAACTCCTCACCAGCGCAAGCATGTGCATCTACAAAGATGCAAAACTTGTTAGAATATTCAGCCATTGTACTGCCAGTGTATTTATAGTCCCAAATTCTTCCAGCCAAAAAGAGCTCTTCTTGGACATTAGCTTTTTCATAATCAGTTTTAAGAGATTTCCACATATCAATTACTTTTTTCATTTTTATCCGAGACATAGCTAAGTCCTCAGATATACACAATTTCAGAATAGAGCGAGCTTGCGTATTTTTCTTAGACCATGACGGATCAGATTCATCTAGCGAACCATATAATATGTCCAAAAGATTGACATTCTCAAAATGTGTCTCCACCATATCCGCCCAGTAAACATACTTTTCCCCGGAAAAGACAAGAATTCTCGATGAAAGACCCATAACCTGTTGTGCTATAACCACTGGTGCAGGTGGAGGAGCAGCAGTAGTAGTAGAAGTAGACATGATACACTTCAGAAGCTATCAAGAATCCTATCACACAGTTGTTTTACAGTGCTCACCAAATCTTATATAAGCATCCAAACCTCACAAAAATCTTTCAGAATATAGAGTAGCATAAACATTGACAACCTGCAAAGTTTCAGCACAATTCCCTCGACAACACTCAAGATATAATACTCAAAAGTTTCCCAAAAACTATTTGCAATTTACTTCTTGGAAGTTTGGATACATAAAATGCTCTAAGTCCTAAGTCTTTTACTCTTGGTGTTCTACCGCCGGTACAAGTGCACCTGAGAGGAACGTCCACAATCAACCCATCTACTGAGATCTACGTGTTCATAATCTTGCCAACCCAATCTATCATCGTACAGTCAATATTACTCAGAATCTATATTAAGTGCTTGTACAAATACTTTTTGGCTAAGTCACTTGTGATACTCTTATGAATCTCGTCCGTTGACTTGATTTATATTAATCGCAGCTGCGTTGTCGTGTACCGAATCACATCTAAGATAATAACAATTGCGTTGTCTCTACGGATCATATCTAAAGTAACCGAAGCTGCGTTTGTCTTGTCTGTGTCGCAGCTTCGCTGCTGCGCTGCTCTGTCTGCATAGCATCTGCTGGCTTCGCTGCTCTGTCTGCATAGCAGCAGCGTTGTCCTGTATTACACTCAAGTGATGTCCTTGTGAACTTAGGTCACAGATTACTACCTTTATGTCGTCACACTAATTTACTGAGACTTAAAGCTTTCCAAAATCAACATGAAGGAGGGAGCGCATGAAGTTTTTTGTGATAATCGGGTTGCCATTGAAATTGCAGCCAATCCAAAAAATCATTTCAAAGCTAAGCATATGGACATAAGTTTGAGCTTCGTGAGGGGAAAAGTTGAAAATAAAATTGTGAATCTTGTGTATAAGCATGATGAAGAAATGGTGGCTGACATGATGACCAAACCTGTGCCCTCTCCCAAGTTAAAATATTGTAGAGAAAAATGTGGATTGAAAGAAAAGTTAAAATAAGACTAGAAAATAAAGGGAGTGCTAGAATCACTAGATTTATAGAGTATTTTTTAGGTCTGAATAGCTTAGTGAAAAAGAAGAAAAAGAGTAGGATGTCTACCTCCACCACTTTCCTCTATCCCCTATACTTATTGTAATCACTGAAGGGGAGTGAATAGTGGAGCCATGGCTGCCTCAGCTTCATACGCACGACTAAAGAGTGACATAAGTCACTCTCAACAAAAGGTTAAGTTCGGTAGGACTCGAACCTGTGATCGATAGAGCGAGGCGCAGTTGTTAGCTCTAACCTGTTTGTCGTAGAAGTTTGTTATGTTACATAAGGTTTAATAAATACTTCAACTGTGTTACAATCTTGAAACCGAATAATTCAATTATGAATGAGGGAACATATAATTAATTAACGTGCAGTACAATGTGATCCCGCACGAAACAAATGAATTGGACATTTGTTTCGACGGTTAACATTTAATATTGGATTTGATCCAACGGCTTCTAACGCCGCCGTGATTCCGGAATGGTCACTTAGGCTTTTTTGGACGTGGCATGAATTGGCACCACGTGAAGGGATAACATTTGCTTGCGAGAATTGTGAGTGGAATGTTGACACGCGTCCACTCAATGGCCTTGTCTTACACATGCCGTACATAAAAAGACATCGACGGTAGTTCCTTTCTATAGTGTATAATTATTTGATTGGTTCGTACTAAAGTAGATAGGGATTGTGAGAGGGGATAGGACTTAGCAATTTTGAACCGACAGCCACCTCTCTGTTAGAGATTTTGTATAAATTGGCATTTTGACACCTCATAACTAATCAGCTGGTTGGCAGTTTTTAGTGATTTTTTTTTGCTACAAACTCTAGAAAGTCTAGACTACACAAGGGTATAGTCAAATTGTCAACTTGTCTGCTAGAGAAGCAGTTGTTCTGGTTGAAATCGGGTTAGTTAAAAATTTCATAAAGGCTTCTTGAATTCTGTAGTCCAATGGGGACACTTAATTGCAAGTTATGGGCCCACCCTCTAAGGTGCCCATCTTCAATGGATCTGGATTTATCTATTGGAAAGCCATGGTGACAGGGGCTTTGTGTTGAAATAAGAAATCTTAATACCCGGTAAACAGAGATGTGAGGAGAGACCAAGTACTTAGAATATTTTTGGTCTAGGTAAGTTGTAATACTTACCTCATTTAGTGTGACAGTAGCAGTAATACTTTTGAGTGTATTGTACTTTTGCAGGGACACACGTCAAAAAATGAACATCATACGAGTTTTTCGGGAAAGCGCCGACACACTTTACCACGCGTCACACATTGAACGAATACTGTTGAACAATCAGACTAACGGAGACTCAACTGATTGTCCGCGAAGATAGTGGTACAACATTCAACGAAAACCGTAGATGTGAATCGAGTGAAGGACGAGATTCACGTGGGACCACAAATGACTCATCACTTTGTACGATCTCAGGGGACTTGGAGCACTTCATCAACAGTCGGCTGGACGCTAGCATCCACTACTGACTAAGCACCTTGAACACTAGTGTACGGGAATCTATTTGCATATATGAAACACAATTGTTTTAACTTACCAAATTAGAATGTAGTGTTCCACTAAGTATATTTTTGTTTAGTAGTCAAATAGGTTTTGGACGTACTCACAGTACAAATAGTGTATTGATTCGGTACCTTGTCGTAGTGTAGTACAGTACTGCTATTCTAGGTGTAGACATCGGATTAGTTAGTTTTCACTAAATACTCTTTGTGAGCATAAAGTTAGGACTTAGCCAAAATTGTAATAATCCACTGTTGAGATATAACTCTCTAAGGGACAGTTTTTGGGAAACTTCCAAGTGTTGTTTCTTATGGTATACTGGTTCAATTAGGCTTTAATTTTGGGAATTTGCAGACTGCATGTGATACTGTGTTATTGTGGATTTTGGTGATAGTTGGAAACTGTGAGCACTTTGTATGTTATATCAAAGTTGGTTGTTTGATAGGATTTCTGGTAGCTTTTGCTGAAGTCTATGTCTACATCCACTACTACTGGTGGACCTTCACGTGCAACTGTGGTTGTGGAACAAAAGGTTATGGGCCTTTCATCAAGAATTCCTATTTTTAATGGCCAGAAGTATTCATACTGGGTAGCTATGGTTAAATCATCTTTTGAAACTGCTGACTTGATGGGGGTCTTGGATGGATCTCTTGCTGAAACGGATCGGAGCTGGGCTAAGAAGAACTCTCTCGCTCGAAACAATTTGATTCTTTGTATCTTAGAGAGTTTGGTTATGTCTCGGCTCAAGATAAAAAGGGCGAGCGAGATTTGGACTTTACTGAAAACTTCCCAAGAAAAGGCGAACGTCCACGAGGAGCTTCTGGTTGCTGGCCGGATCTGGGACTACAAATACTCGGGGGGATCTATGACTGAGTATCGTGATAAGTTTAGGGAACTCATTGACGCACACTCTTTAGTTGGTGGAACTTTTCCAAAGTTCCAGCAAGCTGTTTTACTTATTAGAGGTCTCCCTAGTCATATGAAGGGAGTGCCTACATCTTTCAAAAGGCAAAATAAGTCTAGCTGGACCTTTCTGTTAGCTTACAATCTTATACTAGTGGAAGAGTCTACAAGTAAGGTCTTTGATGGTGAAAAGAAAGTAAAGGCTTTCAGTACAGACTTTGAAAAAATAAATCAGTTTAATCAGAACAGAAACCCATTCAACCAAACTAAAAACCTGTTTTATCACAATCAGAACGAGTTTAATTAGGGTCGTCAGAGGCCAAATAGGCAGTCTTCTAACGCTTGTTTGTACTGTTATGAGAAAGGACATGGTTATGAGTACTCTCCAAAATTAGAAAAGGCAACTAAAATTGGTTTATACAGGCCTAGATGGCAACAAAGCCAGTTTCACCAAGGCTTTTCTGGCAATCCATCACGAGGAAATGCAATTTTTTCTACCTTTGCAGATGATGTAGACTTATCTCTGAGCTTCAATGATGAAGAGGATGCAGAGTTATTTGCTATGGCGGCAGCAATGGAGGGTCCCAAAGATGGTGGATGGATCATGGACACCAGGGCATCGGCCCACATGTGCAGAGACAAAGCCATTTTTACAAATTTAAAGCAAACACCTCCGAAAAATATCTATTATGCCTGTGGCATGAGTGTCCACTCATCGACCCGCGGGGATGTATCTATAATGATAGATGTGGGGGGAAAGTTTGTAGAAAGAACTCTCCACAATATTTTACATGTTCCAGATTTTAAAAAGAATCTCTTTTCTACGTCTTTAGTAGAGAGTAAGGAATTTGAGGTCACCCTTAAAGGGGGGAGACAGGTTGTTAGTAAGCTAGAAAAATAGCAGTAACAGAGAGA
>JBBHKE010001410.1:87785-126624 GCA_037447655.1 Zygnema cylindricum | reverse complement strand
AAGAATTTATCGTGCGGGATGGAAGGTGTGATTGGAGGATTCATCACAACAATTTCAGGCATCAAAACTGCCGGTTAAAAATGCGGCTTTCCTTGCAATCGATGAGATGAAACAAGATAATCCGGCGAAAGAAAAGAACGATGTGGTCAGATTTCCGAATCGGATGAGGATGAATTCTTTGCTCTTACGAAAGATCTCATGGAGGGACCTCAAGAGAACGGGTGGATCATGGATTCCGGGTGCTCTTCCCACATGTGCGGCAACCGGGCTTACTTCAAATCCCTTACTCCTATTCCCACTTGTCGAATTTATTACGCGGATGATAGCGGTGTGGAAGCTACAGCGAAGGGAAGCGTGGAGTTAGCATGTGACATCAATGTTCAGATTGTAAAGAGAACCTTACACGATGTTCTCTATATCCCAAAATTTAAGAAAAAACAAAATTCCACTTCGGTAGCTGAAATGAAAGGATTTGAAATTTTACAAAAGAATGGGAAAAAGGTAGTAAGCAAAGATGGGAGAGTAGCCTTAGTATGAACTAGAGGCCCAAACTTGTTATACCGTATGGACTTGGCTAATGAAATTGACTTTGCATACCCCAGTGTCCTTCCAAAAAATGTTTTATGGCATAAGAGACTCGATCATGTTCATCATGAAAGGCTTGACAAAATGGTAAAGCAAAATATGATAGATGGTGTCAAACTAGGACAAAAAGATTCTCATGTATGTGATGGTTGTGCTTTCGGCAAGCTTTAGAAGCTGCCCCTACCTCAGACCGCGGATAACCTGGCCACGGATTTGCTGCAAATAATTCATTCGGATGTGTGGGGACCGTCAAAAGTTCTGTCCCTTAGTGGCAACCGGTTTTGGTTACTTTTACGGATGATTTCTTCCGATACAGCAAAGTTTACTTTATGAAAGAGAAGAGTGAAGTGTTTACTCACTTCAAGCACATTCGACTTTGGGCGGAAAAGCTTCACAAGAAACCGATTCTCTTCCTTTGGTCCGACAACGGAGGAGAATATATTTCTAATGCATTTTCTGATTATTTAAAAAAAAATGGCATTTCTCGTCAATTTACAATTCTCTATACTTTGGAGCAAAATGGATTACCGGAAAGATTAAACCGGACTTTAACCGAGAATGGAAGTCTATGATGCTAGATAAAGGGATAGATTTTAAATTTTGGGGTGAAGCTTTCTCTTGTGCATCTAATATTAGTAATAGAATAGTAACTAGAGCCGTAAAAGATTAAACACCCTATGAAGTGTAGATCGGAAAGAAACCCAATGTGAGTCACTTACGAGTTTTTGGTAGCAAATGCTTTACTTTAGATAATCTTCCTCTTTCTAAGCTTCATCCGAAATCTGTTCCTGGAATTTTATGGGATATGATGATGATTCCGTAGGCTATAGAGTATACAATATGGATATAAAAACTCATCAGGTTGCCAAAAATATTTAGGTTAAGGATGAGAGTCGATCAGTTGATGTTTTTGGCATGACAAATTTTGAGAAGAATGCCAAAATTCAAGAATATGTAACTTTAGAAAATGTTCCTCTTCAATCTTCGGCAAGTTCTTCATCATCTATTGATGGAGGATCATCTCCTATACATCCTCCGGCCACTCACGTGGTTCAACCGCTACAACCTACTTGGTCCTCTCCTCTTCCTCCTCCTCCTCCTCTTACTCCTCCTCGGCGGACACGTTTGGATCCATCATTTCAGGCCTCAAATTTTCCGGGGTGAAAAAGGCAAAACAGCAGGCTGCAAGGTGAACCGGTGGAGCATGCTCTATTTTCAGCAACCACTATGGAGTCGGTCACCATACAAGAATTTTTTTCAGCCCCGGAAAAGGATCAATGGATCTCCACGGCGAATGACGAAATGGGATCTATGATGGAGGCTCAAACTTGGGAGCTTGTGGAGCTTCCGCCGGATCGAAAAGCCATTAGCTGTAAGTGGGTTTTTAAAGTTAAGCTGAATCCGGATAATTCAATTGAAAGATATAAGGCTATGCTTGTTGCAAAAGGTTATAGTCACAAGGAGGGAATTCACTATGAGGAGACTTTCTCACAGGTTGTCCGGTTTCCAACTGTCAGAATTTTGTTCTTTCGCAGCCATTGAGGATATGGAATTACATCAAATGGATGCTAAGACGGCTTTCTTGCATGGAGATTTAAAGGAAGTAATTTATATGAAGCAGCCTGAAATGTATGCAGAGACCGGAAAAGAAAATCTGGTCTATAAGTTGTTGAAATCCTTGTACGGACTGAAGCAGGCTCCACGTCAGTGGAATGTGAAACTAGACGAGTTTCTAACTGGTCGCGGCTTTGTGAGGATTAGTTCATTCTATGTTATGGAAGGGGAAGATGGGATTATTTACATTGCGGTGTATGTAGATGATTTGCTGCTACTAAGTAAGTCAATAAATGAGATTAACAAAATAAAGACAACCTTGAATTCCAGATTTGAGATGAAAGATTTAGGGGAGGCAGAGTATATTCTCGGAATTCAAGTAGAAAAGGATAGAGATCGTATAATAATCTATCTAACACAGCGGGAAGCGATTGGGAACATGCTTGAAAAGTTTGGCATGGCAGAGGCAAAGGGAAGTGCCACTCCCATGGAATTTAAGCAAAAGGTGGAAGGCACAAAGACCGATGGAGGAGTCATTTTTGATGACACCTTAGAATCAGGGGAGGCATATTTTATGGCTGCTATTCCATGCCATCAGATTGTTGGCAGCCTAATCTACTTCATGAACTGCACACGTCCGGATATTGCAGGAGCAGTCGGTGCTTTAAGCCGGATTTTGCAAAATCCGAGGAGATCGGATTGGGAGGCAGCATCGAAGGTTCTTCCGTATCTTGCAGGGACACGAAATCTGCAGCTTGCTCTTTGCGGAGATGAAGTAAAAATTCAGACTTGGAGCGATGCAAGTAACAGAGACATGCCAAGCCACCGCTCTACTACCGGATTCATTCTGAAGATTGGAAGTGGAACATCCTGCTGGAGCAGCAAGCTTCAGAAAGTCACAGCTTAGTCTACAATAGAGGCTGAATACATAGCAGCCAGCTCAGCTGTCAAGGAATTACATTGGGTAAAGTCTCTCCTTGAAGAACTTCATTTCATGCAATCTGGACCTCAAATAGTGTGGTGTGACAACCAGCAGCTATAGCGATTTTATCTAACCCTAGTCGTCACTTTAAAAGCAAGCACATAGATATTAAGCTACATTTTGTAAGAGAGATGGTGATGAACAAAATTTTGAAACTTAGTTATTTGCCGGATGAGATAATGGTAGCAGATATGATGACTAAGCATTTACCTGCACCTAAATTGAAATTTTGTAGAGAGGCATGTGGACTAAGTGGCGGAGAGAGTCTAAAGGTTTAGGGGAGTGTTGGCTTTGGAAACCTTTAGTCCTCTCTAAATCTCGTGTGTGAGAAAGAGATTCTAGAATTAGTCGGTTTTGTGTACAGATTGAGTCTACGTAGACATGGTTTGGTATGGTATGTAACTCCAAAGGGAGTTCACACATTCGGTACACTCCAAGTACACGTGTCGGTCCGTGGGGAAGTCAAGTTTGGTTGAGTTGGTTGATAAAGTACAGATTTACTTGAGGGACCAAATTTACATGCCGAGGTTCATCTTTGGTGATGAATGAATGCGCGGATGGCGAACGGAGTTCGCCATCATTTTTGGAAGAGAAATATTGACCGAGCTGTCATTTCAGGAGATGAAACTTTGACTGCGTACTTTAGCGGCAGCTACTGTTAAGGATTGATGTAAATACTTGTACTGTTGACGGCGGGGTTTAGTTTGATTAATGTTTAAGTGTACCGGTTAACAACGGTAATTGTGGTACGGTGTAGATCAGCTGTATGTTCACTTTGTATATGTTGGACTTAGAATAATTTAGAGTTAGGAATTCCTATATGGAAAAACTGCAAAGTGGTTTTTAAGAATTTTGAATTATAAGATCATTGTGATCTTTTAGCAGATTGTTGTGAAATTATGCATGTCGTTTCTTTCGTTTGTTTTCTTTGTTGTGGCGAATTTGCAGACCTAGTGTGTGTCTAATTTGCTTGGGGCTTCATAGTGAAGTCCGTCATTTGTGGGTATTCGTGAGAGTTTCCTCTCTTATATTATGATTCTGATTATGGCAACTGCTTCTGCTTCCTCTTCTTCTTCATGGGCACCAGCTGCCTCAATTCAACACCTCTAACCCTAGTCATCATTTTAAAATCAAACATATGGATATCAGACTACACTTTGTGAGAGAAAATATGCTTGCAAGGGTGATAAAAATGAGTTGTTTACTAGATGAAAAAATGGTGGCTGATATGATGACTAAAGCTCTTCCTGCTCCTAAGTTGAAGTATTGTAGAGAGTCTCTTGGGTTGAGTGAGTTAATGAGTTTAAAGATTTAGGGGAGTGTTGAAATTAGAAATCTTAATACTCAGTAAACAGAGTTGTGACGAGAGATTAAGTACTTATAATATTTTTGGTTTAGGTAAGTTGTAATACTTACCTCATTTAGTGTGACAATAGCAAGAGTACTTTTGAGTGTATTGTACTTCTGCAAGGACACGTGTTAGAAAATGAACATCATACGGGTTTTTCGGAAAGGCGCCGACACACTTTACCACGCGTCACACATCGAACGAATACTGTTAAAGAATCAGACGGACAGAGACTTTACCGATTGTTCGCGAAGTTAGTGGTAAAACATTAAATGACGACCATAGATGTGAATCGAGTGAACGGACGAGATTCACGTGGGACCACAAAATGACTCATCACTTTGTACAACCTCAGGTGACTTGGAGCACTTGAACAACAGTCAACTGGACATTAGCATCCACTGCTGACTAAGCACCTTGAACACTACTGTACGGGAATCTATTTGCATATCTGAAACAAAGTAGTTTTAACTTAGCAAATTAGAATGTAGTGTTCCACTAAGTATTTTTTTGTTTAGTAGTGAAATTCTATGGGCTCCATTGCCCACAGAATCGCAGATCCAAAAGAAGCTAATCTAGATAGTGCCAACCCCAAGTTGATGTAAAACCAAATGAATGATCCCTTAACAATCAGAACCCCAATACACCTTCACCCCTGTGAAGTGATGACCTTTTGTGTGCTTAGTTCCACCATAGAATGCAAAGCGTGAATATGTGTTTTGGATAATATTCCCCACTTTGACTTTCCCACTGAATAAGTGCAACCCTGGCACGCAAAGACTCTGACCGACTACACCCTTGTGTAGCTTCGACTCCCTTGAGACCGCAACAAAAAGAATCACTGAATTTGCTCACCCTAGCAGTAAGTTATGGTTGGTCAAAGATGACCTTTATAGTTACAAGCTCTCTTAGAGAGAGGTACCGAAATATCACTAAGTCTTAGTCTGCCTACTCATGACTACCTACTACTAAACCCTAGTCCAATAGGAACACTATATAGTAGAAGAAGGTACGATGGGGGATGTACTTATTGTATGACCATTGTACGACATGGTCTACAAGGTGACATGTGCCAAATCGGGAGCCATGGTTCCTCCTCCCATCTTCTCCGGTGTCAAATAATGTGGCGCCACATGGCACCGCGTGACGCTATCCCCAAAGGCAGCCAAAAGCTTATTGCGGGGGGCGGTTGTAATGGTGGCCGTCCGATCAGTTGTATTTATACGGCTTCGATTCGCTTCGATGCATGAATTGATTAATGCGCGTTATCGTTAGTCTGCTGCGAATTAGTCCTTTGAATCAATAGGTAAATATGCGTGAAACATTCCACGTGTATTGTTTTGATAGTGACTTAATGGATAAGACGTTGGTCTATTTAGTAGCTTATAGACCCTGGTTCAAATCCGACTAGCGGCAGTATTTTGCTAAAACTAGTAAAATACTTTCTAATTCATTCTGCCTCCTAAATGATGCGGCAACCATGGCGTGCCTTTGGTCCTCTCTTTCTCTCTCTTTACATTCTAACTAAAAAATAAAAGTGGATTATTAGTCACCTCTTTTCAACACTCTATTTATTTTTCCAATACAGACCAAGAAAATACATAAATTTCAACACTCCCCTTATTTTCTAGTCTACTCTCTTTTCAACTCCTACTAAACACAAATTTTTTTTTTCTTTTTTTTCTTTTTCTTCTTTCTTTTCTCCTCATAAAACTCTAAGTGAATACCCTTGTATTTAAAGAAGTGTATTAGATGAACCGAAATAATAATTACATCACACATTTTATTTTGCATGCCATTATTCATAAATCCGAGAAATTACTTTATCCACCTCATTTCTTTTCCATCCACATTAAATCCAATTTCCCTCTTGCAATTCAAACAGCCAGCCCCATCTCCAATCTACAACACACACCCAGATGCTAACCCTCTTACAAACACACCTTCATAAATGCCATCACTCCCATTAGTGATGTCAAACCCATTTTCCCCCAAACTTTCCCAAAACACAAGTGTCCCCACTAAGTTCCTCATAAGATCTACGTCTTTCGTACTCATATTTTTATCCATGATACTCACCCCATTTTCTGAACTTTCCCCACTCTCTCCCATGGAATTCTTTCCGCTATCACTTTCTATTTTTATTCCCAATAAATATTTCTCCTCCCCTAAACCTTTCATTAAATATTCCTCTTCTCCCATATCTTTTAAAACTCCCTCTATATTTACTTCTCCCCTTTCCTCGAAAGTCGTTGAAGTCTCCCTTTCCGACCAGTTTTCTCTTTCTAAAATATTTATTAAGTTATCCTCATTATTTTTATTTTTCCCTTTTTCAATTATAGATTCTAGATCTGACTTTCTATACTCCTTGACATCCACATCATGTCTAAATCCTTTAAGTACCTCCCTTCCCTTTACTTCCCTTATACCTCCAAAAGCACATTGTTGCTTTGGTGGAATTTCTGTGTACTTTTCTCTCTTCTCCATTCTACAAATGTGGAGAAGCTCTAAGATTTCTTTATCCTCTTTCTGCTCTTCCCTTTCTTCCTCCTCATCCACATTCCAACTTCTAAGTTCTTCCAAACAAGGGCATTCCTCCATATAATGACCCGGTTCCCTACAAAAGAAACAAACACCCTTTTTCAAAGCTCCCCTTTCATTTCCTCTACCTCTCTTTCCACCAAAGTTCCGATAAGGTTTACCTTCGTCTTTCTTCCTCTCATCACGCTTCCGCTCGTCACCGCCGTTCCTCTCATCACGCTTCCGCCAATCACCACCAGCTGTAAATGCATTCACCCTGTCACTTCCCCTACGAAGCTCCAAAGTGCTTTCCCTCACAAGAATTATCCCCATGGTAAAGCTCCAAGTCCATGAGGAGCAATTCATTGCCTGCATACGATAAATGATGTTTTCGTACTCATCTGGGAGTTTCATGAGTAATGTATTAATCTTTCTCTCCTCGGATTCTACATACCCTGCACTAGCAAGCTCGACATATAACGCAGCAATATCATTGCAAAACTCTATCATGTTACCGCCTTTATAAACATAGGCCTATATTTCTTGTTTTACTAACTACTGCCTCTGAATAGTCTCACTCTTATAAATCTGCCTTAGTGTTTCCCATATTTCCGAAGACTTGGTAAGACTTAAAAGAGTGATAGCTATGGACTTAGACACATATCTTAGATGTTTTGCTATAGTGTTTTTATACTCCCAAATTTTACTATAATTTTCATCAGTTTTACTTATAACCCCTCTAAGTGGAGTTGTGGCGGAGAGCATAGCTCCCCTCACCATAAGTGTCCCTTTATCCTTCTCCCCTATATCCCCATCCACGGAAAGGTTTTTCCTTTCAGCTTTCGTTGCATCTGAACTCCAATTAATATTCGAGGCAGCCTTAGATGGTTCTCTATAGTAAGCTCCTCCAAAGCCAGGTGGCGGACATCTCACTTGTCTCGAAACAATTCCCCATAAGTGCTTCTCGAAAAGCAATCCTTCCATTTTAAACTCCCAATAAGTGAAGTCTGTTCCATCGAACATAGGCACCCTAGATGGTGGGCCCATAACCTGAAATTCTATGGGCTCCATTGCCCACAGAATCCCAGATCCAAAAGAAGTTAATCTAGATAGTGCCGACCCCAAGTTGATGTAAAACCAAATGAATGATCCCTTGACAATCAGAACCCCAATACACCTTCACCCCTGTGAAGAGAAGACCTTCTCTGTGCTCAGTTCCACCACAGAATGCAAAGCTTGAATATATGTTTTGGATAATATTCCCCACTTTGACTTTCCCACTGAATAAGTGCAACCCTGGCACGCAAAGACTCTGACCGATTACACCCTTGTGTAGCTTCGACTCCCTTGAGACCGCAACAAAAAGAATCACTGAATTTGCTCACCCTAGCAGTAAGTTATGGTTGGTCAAAGATGACCTTTATAGTTACAAGCTCTCTTAGAGAGAGGTACCGAAATATCACTAAGTCTTAGTCTGCCTACTCATGACTACCTACTACTAAACCCTAGTCCAATAGGAACACTATATAGTAGAAGAAGGTACGATGGGGGATGTACTTATTGTATGACCATTGTACGACATGGTCTACAAGGTGACATGTGCCAAATCGGGAGCCATGGTTCCTCCTCCCATCTTCTCCGGTGTCAAATAATGTGGCGCCACGTGGCACCGCGTGACGCTATCCCCAAAGGCAGCCAAAAGCTTATTGCGGGGGGCGGTTGAAATGGTGGCCGTCCGATCAGTTGTATTTATACGGCTTCGATTCGCTTCGATGCATGAATTGATTAATGCGCGTTATCGTTAGTCTGCTGCGAATTAGTCCTTTGAATCAATAGGTAAATATGCGTGAAACATTCCACGTGTATTGTTTTGATAGTGACTTAATGGATAAGACGTTGGTCTATTTAGTAGCTTATAGACCCTGGTTCAAATCTGACTAGCGGCAGTATTTTGCTAAAACTAGTAAAATACTTTCTAATTCATTCTGCCTCCTTCTAAATGATGCGGCAACCATGGCGTGCCTTTGGTCCTCTCTTTCTCTCTCTTTACATTCTAACTAAAATATAAAAGTGGATTATTAGTCACCTCTTTTCAACACTCTATTTATTTTTCCAATACAGACCAAGAAAATACATAAATTTCAACACTCCCCTTATTTTCTAGTCTACTCTCTTTTCAACTCCCACTAAACACAAATTTTTTTTTCTTTTTTTTCTTTTTCTTCTTTCTTTTCTCCTCATAAAACTCTAAGTGAATACCCTTGTATTTAAAGAAGTGTATTAGATGAACCGAAATAATAATTACATCACACATTTTATTTTGCATGCCATTATTCATA
This sequence comes from Zygnema cylindricum, assembly GCA_037447655.1. NCBI lineage: Eukaryota > Viridiplantae > Streptophyta > Zygnematophyceae > Zygnematales > Zygnemataceae > Zygnema > Zygnema cylindricum. The sequence goes on along the minus strand of JBBHKE010001410.1, from coordinate 117,296 downwards.
AATCCGAGAAATTACTTTATCCACCTCATTTCTTTTCCATCCACATTAAATCCAATTTCCCTCTTGCAATTCAAACAGCCAGCCCCATCTCCAATCTACAACACACACCCAGATGCTAACCCTCTTACAAGCACACCTTCATAAATGCCATCACTCCCATTAGTGATGTCAAACCCATTTTCCCCCAAACTTTCCCAAAACACAAGTGTCCCCACTAAGTTCCTCATAAGATCTACGTCTTTCGTACTCATATTTTTATCCATGATACTCACCCCATTTTCTGAACTTTCCCCACTCTCTCCCATGGAATTCTTTCCGCTATCACTTTCTATTTTTATTCCCAATAAATATTTCTCCTCCCCTAAACCTTTCATTAAATATTCCTCTTCTCCCATATCTTTTAAAACTCCCTCTATATTTACTTCTCCCCTTTCCTCGAAAGTCGTTGAAGTCTCCCTTTCCGACCAGTTTTCTCTTTCTAAAATATTTATTAAGTTATCCTCATTATTTTTATTTTTCCCTTTTTCAATTATAGATTCTAGATCTGACTTTCTATACTCCTTGACATCCACATCATGTCTAAATCCTTTAAGTACCTCCCTTCCCTTTACTTCCCTTATACCTCCAAAAGCACATTGTTGCTTTGGTGGAATTTCTGTGTACTTTTCTCTCTTCTCCATTCTACAAATGTGGAGAAGCTCTAAGATTTCTTTATCCTCTTTCTGCTCTTCCCTTTCTTCCTCCTCATCCACATTCCAACTTCTAAGTTCTTCCAAACAAGGGCATTCCTCCATATAATGACCCGGTTCCCTACAAAAGAAACAAACACCCTTTTTCAAAGCTCCCCTTTCATTTCCTCTACCTCTCTTTCCACCAAAGTTCCGATAAGGTTTACCTTCGTCTTTCTTCCTCTCATCACGCTTCCGCTCGTCACCGCCGTTCCTCTCATCACGCTTCCGCCAATCACCACCAGCTGTAAATGCATTCACCCTGTCACTTCCCCTACGAAGCTCCAAAGTGCTTTCCCTCACAAGAATTATCCCCATGGTAAAGCTCCAAGTCCATGAGGAGCAATTCATTGCCTGCATACGATAAATGATGTTTTCGTACTCATCTGGGAGTTTCATGAGTAATGTATTAATCTTTCTCTCCTCGGATTCTACATACCCTGCACTAGCAAGCTCGACATATAACGCAGCAATATCATTGCAAAACTCTATCATGTTACCGCCTTTATAAACATAGGCCTATATTTCTTGTTTTACTAACTACTGCCTCTGAATAGTCTCACTCTTATAAATCTGCCTTAGTGTTTCCCATATTTCCGAAGACTTGGTAAGACTTAAAAGAGTGATAGCTATGGACTTAGACACATATCTTAGATGTTTTGCTATAGTGTTTTTATACTCCCAAATTTTACTATAATTTTCATCAGTTTTACTTATAACCCCTCTAAGTGGAGTTGTGGCGGAGAGCATAGCTCCCCTCACCATAAGTGTCCCTTTATCCTTCTCCCCTATATCCCCATCCACGGAAAGGTTTTTCCTTTCAGCTTTCGTTGCATCTGAACTCCAATTAATATTCGAGGCAGCCTTAGATGGTTCTCTATAGTAAGCTCCTCCAAAGCCAGGTGGCGGACATCTCACTTGTCTCGAAACAATTCCCCATAAGTGCTTCTCGAAAAGCAATCCTTCCATTTTAAACTCCCAATAAGTGAAGTCTGTTCCATCGAACATAGGCACCCTAGATGGTGGGCCCATAACCTGAAATTCTATGGGCTCCATTGCCCACAGAATCCCAGATCCAAAAGAAGTTAATCTAGATAGTGCCGACCCCAAGTTGATGTAAAACCAAATGAATGATCCCTTGACAATCAGAACCCCAATACACCTTCACCCCTGTGAAGAGAAGACCTTCTCTGTGCTCAGTTCCACCACAGAATGCAAAGCTTGAATATATGTTTTGGATAATATTCCCCACTTTGACTTTCCCACTGAATAAGTGCAACCCTGGCACGCAAAGACTCTGACCGATTACACCCTTGTGTAGCTTCGACTCCCTTGAGACCGCAACAAAAAGAATCACTGAATTTGCTCACCCTAGCAGTAAGTTATGGTTGGTCAAAGATGACCTTTATAGTTACAAGCTCTCTTAGAGAGAGGTACCGAAATATCACTAAGTCTTAGTCTGCCTACTCATGACTACCTACTACTAAACCCTAGTCCAATAGGAACACTATATAGTAGAAGAAGGTACGATGGGGGATGTACTTATTGTATGACCATTGTACGACATGGTCTACAAGGTGACATGTGCCAAATCGGGAGCCATGGTTCCTCCTCCCATCTTCTCCGGTGTCAAATAATGTGGCGCCACGTGGCACCGCGTGACGCTATCCCCAAAGGCAGCCAAAAGCTTATTGCGGGGGGCGGTTGAAATGGTGGCCGTCCGATCAGTTGTATTTATACGGCTTCGATTCGCTTCGATGCATGAATTGATTAATGCGCGTTATCGTTAGTCTGCTGCGAATTAGTCCTTTGAATCAATAGGTAAATATGCGTGAAACATTCCACGTGTATTGTTTTGATAGTGACTTAATGGATAAGACGTTGGTCTATTTAGTAGCTTATAGACCCTGGTTCAAATCTGACTAGCGGCAGTATTTTGCTAAAACTAGTAAAATACTTTCTAATTCATTCTGCCTCCTTCTAAATGATGCGGCAACCATGGCGTGCCTTTGGTCCTCTCTTTCTCTCTCTTTACATTCTAACTAAAATATAAAAGTGGATTATTAGTCACCTCTTTTCAACACTCTATTTATTTTTCCAATACAGACCAAGAAAATACATAAATTTCAACACTCCCCTTATTTTCTAGTCTACTCTCTTTTCAACTCCCACTAAACACAAATTTTTTTTTCTTTTTTTTCTTTTTCTCTTTCTTTTCTCCTCATAAAACTCTAAGTAAATACCCTTGTATTTAAAGAAGTGTATTAGATGAACCGAAATAATAATTACATCACACATTTTATTTTGCATGCCATTTTTCATAAATCCGAGAAAATACTTTATCCACCTCATTTCTTTTCTATCCACACTAAATCCAATTTCCCTCTTGCAATTCAAATAGCCAGCCCCATCTCCAATCTGCAACACACACCCAGATGCTAACCCTCTTACAGGCACACCTTCATAAATGCCATCACTCCCATTAGTGATGTCAAATCCATTACCCCCCAAATTTTTCCAATAAACAAGTGTCCCCACTAAGTTCCTCATAAGATCTACGTCTTCCGTACTCATATTCTTATCCTTGATACTCACCCCATTTTCTGAACTTTCCTCACTCTCTCCCATGGAATTCTTTCCGCTATCACTTTCTATTTTTATTCCCAATAAATATTTCTCTTCCCCTAAACCTTTCATTAAATATTCCTCTTCTCCCCTATCTTTTAAAACTCCCTCTATATTTACTTCTCCCCTTTCCTTGAAAGCCGTTGAAGTCTTCCTTTCCGACCAATTTTCTGTTTCCAAAATATCTATTAAATTATCCTCATTATTTTTATTTTTCCCTTTTTCAATTATAGGTTCTAGATCTGACTTTCTATACTCTTTGACATCCACATCATGTCTAACTCCTTTAAGTACCTCCCTTCACTTTACTTCCCTTATACCTCCAACAGCACACTGTTGGTTTCTTGGAATTTGTGTGTACTTTTCTCTCTTCTCCATTCTACCAATGTGGAGAAGCTCTAAGATTTCTTTATCCTCTTTCTGCTCTTCCCTTTCTTCCTCCTCATCCACATTCCAACTTCTAAGTTCTTCCAAACAAGGGCATTCCTCCATATAATGACCCGGTTCCCTACAAAAGAAACAAACACCCTTTTTCAAAGCTCCCCTTTCATTTCCTCTACCTCTCTTTCCACCAAAGTTCCGATAAGGTTTACCTTCGTCTTTCTTCCTCTCATCACGCTTCCGCTCGTCACCGCCGTTCCTCTCATCACGCTTCCGCCAATCACCACCAGCTGTAAATGCATTCACCCTGTCACTTCCCCTACGAAGCTCCAAAGTGCTTTCCCTCACAAGAATTATCCCCATGGTAAAGCTCCAAGTCCATGAGGAGCAATTCATTGCCTGCATACGATAAATGATGTTTTCGTACTCATCTGGGAGTTTCATGAGTAATGTATTAATCTTTCTCTCCTCGGATTCTACATACCCTGCACTAGCAAGCTCGACATATAACGCAGCAATATCATTGCAAAACTCTATCATGTTACCGCCTTTATAAACATAGGCCTATATTTCTTGTTTTACTAACTACTGCCTCTGAATAGTCTCACTCTTATAAATCTGCCTTAGTGTTTCCCATATTTCCGAAGACTTGGTAAGACTTAAAAGAGTGATAGCTATGGACTTAGACACATATCTTAGATGTTTTGCTATAGTGTTTTTATACTCCCAAGTTTTACTATAATTTTCATCAGTTTTACTTATAACCCCTCTAAGTGGAGTTGTGGCGGAGAGCATAGCTCCCCTCACCATAAGTGTCCCTTTATCCTTCTCTCCTATATCCCCATCCACGGAAAGGATTTTCCTTTCAGCTTTCGTTGCATCTGAACTCCAATTAATATTCGAGGCAGCCTTAGATGGTTCTCTATAGTAAGCTCCTCCAAAGCCAGGTGGCGGACATCTCACTTGTCCCGAAACAATTCCCCATAAGTGCTTCTCGAAAAGCAATCCTTCCATTTTAAACTCCCAATAAGTGAAGTTTGTTCCATCGAACATAGGCACCCTAGATGGTGGGCCCATAACCTGAAATTCTATGGGCTCCATTGCCCACAGAATCCCAGATCCAAAAGAAGTTAATCTAGATAGTGCCGACCCCAAGTTGATGTAAAACCAAATGAATGATCCCTTGACAATCAGAACCCCAATACACCTTCACCCCTGTGAAGAGAAGACCTTCTCTGTGCTCAGTTCCACCACAAAATGCAAAGCTTGAATATATGTTTTTGATAATATTCCCCACTTTGATTTTCCCACTGAATAAGTGCAACCCTGGCACGCAAAGACTCTGACTGATTACACCCTTGTGTAGCTTGGACTCCCTTGAGTCCGCAATAAAAAGAATCACTGAATTTGCTCACCCTAGCAGTAAGTTATGGTTGGTCAAAGATGACCTTTATAGTTACAAGCTCTCTTAGAGAGAGGTACCGAAATATCACTAAGTCTTAGTCTGCCAACTCATGACTACCTACTACTAAACTCTAGTCCAATAGGAACACTATATAGTAGAAGAAGGTACGATGGGGGATGTACTTATTGTATGACCATTGTACGACATGGTCTACAAGGTGACATGTGCCAAATCGGGAGCCATGGTTCCTCCTCCCATCTTCTCCGGTGTCAAATAATGTGGCGCCACGTGGCACCGCGTGACGCTATCCCCAAAGCCAGCCGAAAGCTTATTGCGAGGGGCGGTTGAAATGGTGGCCGTCCGATCAGTTGTATTTATACGGCTTCGATTCGCTTCGATGCATGAATTGATTAATGCGCGTTATCGTTAGTCTGCTGCGAATTAGTCCTTTGAATCAATAGGTAAATATGCGTGAAACATTCCACGTGTATCGTTTTGATAGTGACTTAATGGATAAGACGTTGGTCTATTTAGTAGCTTATAGACCCTGGTTCAAATCCGACTAGCGGCAGTATTTTGCTAAAACTAGTAAAATACTTTCTAATTCATTCTGCCTCCTTCTAAATGATGCGGCAACCATGGCGTGCCTTTGGTCCTATCTTTCTCTCTCTTTACATTCTAACTAAAATATAAAAGTGGATTATTAGTCACCTCTTTTCAACACTCTATTTATTTTTCCAATACAGACCAAGAAAATACATAATCTTCAACCAGTAGTCATATAGGGTTTGGACGTACTCACAGTACAAAGAGCGTACTAATTTGATACCTTGTCGTAGTGTAGTACAGTACTACTGTTCCATGTGTAGACATCGGAATAGTTAGTTTTCATTGGATACTCTTTGTGAGTATAAAGTTAGGAGTTAGTCAAAATTGTATTTTTCTAGTATTGAGATCTAACTCTCTAAGAGACAGTGTTTGGGAAACTTCCAAGCGTTGTATATTATGGTATATTGGTTCAATTGGGCTGCAATTTTGGGAATTGGTAGAGTGCAAGTGATTATGTATTATTGTGGATTTTGGTGATATTTGGAAACTATGAGCACTTTCTGTGTTATATCAAAATTGGCTTTTTGATAAGAATTTCTGGTAGCTTTTGCTGAAGTTTATGTCTACATCCACTACTACTGGTGGACCTCCACCTGCAAATGTGGTTGTAGAACAACACAAACCTATATGGGTTGGCAAATTAAATAAATATAAGGAATCAAAGCGTCGTCGATACTCTCGAAAATTGCGATTCGGCGCCAAACGACACTCCCCGTCCATACTTCGAAATCGCGTGCATATTCACGAAACAAAGCATACCGCACGAAATACTCAAAATTGAAATATTTGCGCACGAAATGAAAAGTATTGCTCAAAATTAGTACGGTTCAACAAACATTTAAGTAAATGAACAAACGCAAAATTTTGCACGTGCGAACGAAAAAGCTAAAAGTGCATGCATCAAATCGTGCGTGCATGGAAAGTATCGCGTGTGCATGCAAAATACCACGCGTGCATCCGAAATAACGGGCGTGCGTGCATGATTTTGTGCGCGCGGGCAACCGATCGTGCGTGCATGCATGAAATTGCGTGTGTTTGCATAAAATCGCGCACGCGTGCCTAAAACTGTGCGTGCATGCAAAATATCGCGCGTGCATGCAAAATACCGCGTGTGCGTGCAAAATACCGCGGTTGCATGCGAAATACTGCGCGTGCATCCAACATACCGCGCTTGCGTGCATTATATCTTGCGCGCACGCCGAGTATCGCGCGTGCGGGCATGATATTATGCGCGTGGGTAACCGACACGATGCGGCATGACAAAGTTGGAGACAGAATACCTTTGCTATCTTTCTTTCTTTTATTTTTACAATTCTGACCTAGAAAAGACCTAAAGAAAAACCATTAATTTCTACAAAAGTTTCTTCTTTTCATTGCTTAAAATCAGTTTAAACATCTCTTGGCTACCTTTTCAGCTGTGAAATAAACTTCATCCTCAAAGCTAGCAGTAAAGGTTCCTTTTGTAGTGTTAGTTTCAAAACCCTTATCATCTAACACATATGTTCAGATGAGATTTTTTTTCAATTAATGAATAAACAACACATCAAAAAATGTAACTATAGATGTCTTTCTTTCCACTAACACTTTCAAATCTACCAATCCTACCAAAGTAGTAGTGACTACCCTCCCATCCTCGTACTGTATCTTTACGGTGGGAATCTTTCTCATTTTTTTGAACATGTGTTTATCTTAACACATGTGCATGGAAGCACCTAAATCCACAATCCAACTTGCTTCACCTGTCAAACCTCCTAGGGCATATTTCTGTTTTTGTTGAATTTCAACCTCGGTCTTCACCTCCATCTCTTCATCCAACAAGAGCTCATTGTCTTCGTCCTCAAATTCTGTCTTATATACCTACGTCACAATGGCCTTTTTCTTCCCTTTTAGAGGTCCACCAATTTGCCCCTTCTTTAGCTGATCTCAGTTAGCTTAGAACACTCCGCCATATACTGCCCTCGTTTCTTACAAAAGTGACAAAGCCCCTTGGGAACCCTTGGTTCAGACCCATCGGACTGATTTTTCTGTCCCCATCCTCCATAGTTTCCAAAGGGTTTCCTTAAGTCCTTGTTCCTCCAACCAGTCCTGGTTTCCAAGGCTTGTCCACTCTTTCCTCCCCTTCGGATCTTTATGGTATTCTCTCGGACGAGAATCATCCCTACCACAGAATTCCAAGTCCACCAAGAGTGCGCTAGATCGTGTATAGGGTTGACTATATTCTCATACTCATCAGGTAACTTCATGAGTAAACACTTAACCTTTGCCCTTTCAGTTTTTACCTTTCCAACACTCTCTTACTCCATAAAGAGTGTTGCAAGCTCATTACATAAATCTAGCATCTTCCCTCTTTTGTGCACAAATGCATTTATTTTTTGATATGCCAACGGCTATTATTGAATCGTACCACTTCGGTACATATGTATAAGTGCCACTCATAGATCGGATGCCCTTTCTACTTGCAAATGAGGAGATGCAAGTCCTTGGGTGAGATGGCAGAGAATGAAATGCTTTGCCGCCATGTTATTATAGTCCTAGGTATCAATATCATTCTACACGTTTCGCGGAACAGGTGACATGAATGGCGAAACAGTTGCTATTTGTGTTGATTTCTCCTTTTCGTTTATTTTTTCTATCACCTCCCATTCTTTTGTCTTATCCGATTGAGCTAGGTCTGCATCCCTAGTGAATCTGCTCCCTCCAAACCCTAGAGGAATGCCTAGATTGGATGAACGCCTCACTCGTCCACTCACTATCCCCCAAAACCTTTTCTCACACACAGCTCCTATCATCATACTCTCCCAGTATATGTAGCCAATTTCGTTAAAGATGGCCAACCTAGAGTGTGGGCCCATAACCTGTAACTTTGATACCTCCATAGGTCCTCGGACTATGCAGCTTATGCGAAGCTTGTGGGATAGCCCTGACCCCCTCGTGTTTGATCAAGAGTGTCTGCCACCATGAAAAACAACAGATTGAACCAAACTCGTCCCAGTGAAGGTAAGACTTTGTTGAGTCGCCTACAAAAAGAATCAAGCAATTTGCTCCCCTGAGCAGTAAATTATGGATAGTCAAAGATGACCTTTTATACAGATGCTCTCTGAGAGAGAGGCGGCTACATAAGAATTGTCTAATTCCTAAACCCCTCTCTAAAACCCCTTACACTAAAGTACGGCACCAATCAAATAACTGTGTAGTACAGAAAGGTGGTGGTGCCGGAGTACTTTCTTTACGGCCACTGTACGGCATGGCTAAGAAATTGACGCCTATCTCAACCGAACTTGTTCTGATGCTCTCCTGAGATGCTGCGAACGAATGAGACATCGCCACGCGTCATCTGGTGTGGCTATGACCAAAAATCACCAAAACGGTCATTTCTTGATGTCGGCTCGCATTATGGTCGTCCGTTCCAAACCGACTTTCAATGCTAGCTATTGAAACAAATGTTCAAAATATTTGTTTCGTGCGGTACTATGATTTGCACTATGTATACAACCAGATCTATGCACTAAAGTCCGTTCGCTCAGATAATTGGAATTCTCTACGAGTACCTCTTTAAAAAACTATCACACCTTATATTTTTAGCACAGTTCTTAGACTATAGGACAAAGCTAACAACTACCGGCTACTCGGACGGACAATAGGTAATAAGATCAAATCCTGGGTCCGTCCAACCCTTTTGGTAACTCTAATCTGGACTACTCCTTGTCTCATTTGGATAGCCTAGGTAGCTATGGCTCTAACTCCTCTTCTATTCTTCAATGACTTTGACAAGTGTGGGGACTTGAATGAGAAGTTAGAGGCACGATGCCTTTAATTCTTTCCTAGTTTTCTTTTGCACAACTTAGATCTAGAAAATACCTACTAGAGACCATTAATTTCTACAGCCGACGTCAACAAACAGTTAACATTGCCCCTCGGCCCATGTTAACAAACGGGTAGCGTTGTCCCTCGGCCTATGTCGGCAAACGGGTAGCTTTGTCTCTCTGTAAAATCAACAAACAGGTAACTTTCAAAGTACTCCCTCGGCAATTGTTCTTGAATGTCATATCTTGGCCGCTCGATCCTGTCAATGAATAAAGATGAAAGCCGCCACGCGCACTTAAGAGTCTTTAGCCGCCAATCATTCTTTCGTGAACGTCCGATTATAGGATGTTGGTAGATCATGAAATTCTATGGGCTCCATTGCCACACAGAATTCGCAGGTCCAAAGGAAGCTAATCTAGATAGTGCCGACTCCAACTTGATATAAACCCAAATGATTGACCCCTTGACAATCAAAACCCCATTACAGCTTCACCCCTGTGAAATAAGACTTTCTGTGTGCTCAGTTCCACCACAGAATGCAAAGTTAGAATATGAGATTCGGACACATTCACCCACTTTGACTTTCCCTTAGAAATGCAGCCACCCAGGCAGTCAATAACTCTGACCGACTACACCCCTGTGTAGCCTGGACTCCCTTGAGTCCGCAGCAACAAGAATCACTAAATTTGGTCAACTGAGTTGATAGTTATGGCTGGCCAAAGTTTGCCATTTATACAAGGTGCTCTTTGGGAGAGAGGTGGCTACCTCCCCGAAATATTCTAAGTCCTAAACCCCTCTCTAAAACCTCTAGTACTGAGGTACGGACCAATTACATTACTGTATAGTATATAAAGGTACAGATTCCGGTGTACCTTTTGTACGGTCATCATACGACATTGCTAAAAAGTCAACAAATGTCCTATCCGGATTCGCTCTTATAATCTCCGGAATTCTTGCCTCCAAATCTTATCTCTCCACGTGGCGCCAGGTCATGCCGCGTCATAAAAATGGTATCGTACAAGAAAGTACAAGTGTCGGAGTACTTTCTGTACGTACATTGTACGATGTCGCCATAGTGCGACATTTGTCACTCTCGGATTTGTTTTCTGCCGTTCCGGAAATTCCGTAATCCCGTACGATGTTGCCACGTGTCATCCGGAGTGGCGGCGTCTGCAAACTGCCAAATTTTCCTTTCCGCGATGTCGGCGCTAACCACGGCCGTCCGATTTACATCGTAATTAAAACTGACCGTCGAAATAAATGTCCGTACTATTTATTCCGTCCGGTACTAAAAAAACAACTGTTTCTATGCCCTATATACCGTAACCCAATTAAATGGAAAACCCTACCTATAACTATTTAAATATTTATCAAACCCTATACGTACTAGCACTAGTCCTAGGCTAAAGGGACAGAGCTAACAGCTACGGGATGTTTGACGGACGGCAGGTACCAGGATTAATTCCTGGGTCTGTCAAATACCTTTTTAGTAAACATACCTATTATCTATTCCTGTCTCTCTGAAGAGCTTAGGCAGCCATGGCTCTAGCTCCCTCTCCAGCCTTCAGTGACTACAACAAGTGTGGGGGCTTGGAGAAGGGAGTCAGAGGCAGACTGCCTCTACTCTTTTTCCATCTAGTAAAGACCTAGAAAATACCCAAATATCAACACTCCCCTTATTTTCTAGTCTACTTCCTTTCAACTCTTACAAACAAAATAAACAAAACACTCCCTCCCCTTTTTCCTTTTTCTTTTCTTTTTCCTTTTAAAAAAAATGCTCTCGTATTTAAAACAATGCATTAGATGAAATAAAATAATAATTGCATCACACATTTCATTTAGCATCCCACCTATCATAAATCCGAGCAAAGATTTTATCCACCTCTTCTCTTTTCCATCCACACTAAATCCACTTTCCCTCTTGCAATTCAAACAACCAGCCCCATCTCCAATCTGCAACACACACCCTGAGGCTAACCCTTTTACAGGCACACCTTCAAAAATGTCATCACTCCCTTTAGTGATGTCAAACCCATTACCCCCAAAACATGAACTTTCCTCACTCTCTCCAATGGATTTCTTTCCACTCTCACTTTCTAAATTTATTCCCAATAAATATTTCTCCTCCCCTAAACCTTTCATTAAATATTCCTCTTTTCCCCTATCCTTTAAGACCCCTTCTAGTTTCACTTCTCCCCTTTCCTCGGAATCCGTTGAAGTCTCCTTTTCCAACCAGTTTTCTGTTTCCAAATTGTCTATAAAACTATCCTTATTAATTTTATCTTTCCCGTTTTCACTTATGGATCCTAGATCTGACTTTCTCATTTCTAAGTCATACACTCTACACTCCTCAACATCCTCAAGTACATCCTCTCTCTTTACTTCCCTTATACCTCCAAAAGCACAATGTTGCCTTCGTGGAATTTCTGTGTACTTTTCTCTCTTCTCCATTCTACCGATATGAAGAAGCTCCAAGATTTCTTCATCCTCTTTCTCCTCTTCCCCTTCTTCCTCCTCATTCACACACCGACTTCTAAGTTCTTCCAAATAAGGACACTCCTCCATATAGTGACCCGGTTTCCTACAAGCGAAGCAAACCCCTTTTTTCAAAGCTCCCCTTTCTTTTCTTCTCCCTCTTTTTCCACCAAAGTTCCGATAAGGTTTACCTTTGTCTTTCTTCCTCTCATCACGCTTCCGCATGTCACCACCGTTCCTCACATCACGCATCCGCCAGTCACCACCAACAGTAAATGCAGTCCCCCTGTCACTTCCCCTACGAAGCTCCAAAGTGCTTTCCCTCACAAGAATTATCCCCATGGTAATGCTCCAAGTCCATGAGGATCCATCCATTCCCTGCATACGGTAAATGATGTCTTCGTACTCATATGGAAGCTTTATGATTAGTGTATTAATCTTTCTCTCCTCAGATTCTACATATCCTGCACTAGCAAGCTCAACATAAAACGCAACAATATCATTGCAAAACTCTATCATGCTACCGCCTTTATAAACATAGGCCTCTATTTCATGTTTTACTAACAACTGCCTCTGTATAGTCTCACTCTTATAAATCTGAATTAGTGTTTCCCAAATTTCCGAAGAATTGGTTAGATTTAAAAGAGTGATAGCTATGGACTTAGACACATATCTAAGTATGAGATGTTTTGCTATAGTGTTTTTATATTCCCAAATTTTCCTATCATTTTCTTCAGTTTTTGGTTCAGTTATAACCCCCACAAGTGGAACCGTAGCCGAGAGCCTAGCTCCCCTCACCATTGGTAACCCTTTTTCCTTCTCCCCTATTTCCCCTTCCACGGTAATGATTTTCCCTTCACCTTCCATTGCATATGAACTCCGGTTGGTTTTCTGGGCAGCCCCAGATGATTCTCCATAGTGAGCTCCTCCAAAGCCCGGTGGCGGACACCTCACTTGTCCCGAAACAATTCCCCATAAGTGCTTCTCGAAAAGCAATCCCTCCATCGTAAACTCCCAATAAGTGAAGTCTATTCCATCGAACATAGGCACCCTAGATGGTGGGCCCATAACCTGAAATTCTATGGGCTCCATTGCCACACAGAATTCGCAGGTCCAAAGGAAGCTAATCTAGATAGTGCCGACTCCAACTTGATATAAACCCAAATGATTGACCCCTTGACAATCAAAACCCCATTACAGCTTCACCCCTGTGAAATAAGACTTTCTGTGTGCTCAGTTCCACCACAGAATGCAAAGTTAGAATATGAGATTTGGACACATTCACCCACTTTGACTTTCCCTTAGAAATGCAGCCACCCAGGCAGTCAATAACTCTGACCGACTACACCCCTGTGTAGCATGGACTCCCTTGAGTCCGCAGCAACAAGAATCACTGAATTTGGTCAACTGAGTTGATAGTTATGGCTGGCCAAAGTTTGCCATTTATACAAGGTGCTCTCTGGGAGAGAGGTGGCTACCTACCCGAAATATTCTAAGTCCTAAACCCCTCTCTAAAACCTCTAGTACTGAGGTACGGACCAATTACATTACTGTATAGTACATAAAGGTACAGATTGCGGTGTACCTTTTGTATGGTCATCGTACGACATTGCTAAAAAGTCAACAAATGTCCTATCCGAATTCGCTCTTATAATCTCCGGAATTCTTGCCTCCAAATCTTATCTCTCCACGTGGCGCCAGGTCATGCCGCGTCATAAAAATGGTATCGTACAAGAAAGTACAAGTGCCGGAGTTCTTTCTGTACGTACATTGTACGATGTCGCCATAGTGCGACATTTGTCACTCTCGGATTTGTTTTCTGCCGTTCCGGAAATTCCGTAATCCCGTACGATGTTGCGACGTGTCATCCGGAGTGGCGGCGTCTGCAAACTGCCAAATTTTCCTTTCCGCGATGTCGGCGCTAACCACGGCCGTCCGATTTACATCGTAATTAAAACTGACCGTCGAAATAAATGTCCGTACTATTTATTTCGTCCGGTACTAAAAACACAACTGTTTCTATGCCCTATATACCGTATCCCAGTTAAATGGAAAACCCTACCTACAACTATTTTAATATTTATCAAACCCTATACGTACTAGAACTAGTCTTAGGCTAAAGGGACAGAGCTAACGGCTACGGGATGTTTGACGGACGGTAGGTACCAGGATCAATTCCTGGGTCCGTCAAATACCTTTTTAGTAAACATACCTATTATCTATTCTCGTCTCTCTGAAGAGCTTAGGCAGCCATGGCTCTAACTCCCTCTCCAGCCTTCAGTGACTACAACAAGTGTGGGGGCTTGGAGAAGGGAGTCAGAGGCAGACTGCCTCTACTCTTTTTCCATCTAGTAAAGACCTAGAAAATACCCAAATATCAATAGATCAGAAGTTAGCCGTCCTTTTCAACAAGTACGATTTTGTGTCGTAGTGTTTTTGCTCGATTTTCCATCAATCGTTGTGTTGATTTGGGTCGCGTCAATAAAAATCCGTACAGATGACTTGGATAGTAGAACATTACAAAGACGTTTTGATAAACAGGACACGGTCCATGCGCGTGTAACACGCATGGTAAACGGTCATGATAAAACAATACACGGTCCATGCCCATGTAACGTGCGTTGATTTACTAGTAATTCTTAAAGTATAACTCTGAATAGTGCGATTCTTTTGCGGCCGTCTAACAAATTCATAACTTTATATCCGATATATTTAAATACCAAATTATGAACAAGTTCGATCCCTTATTACTGTTACATTGTCGCCTTCTAGTTTTCTACCTAAGGCAACTTTGTCATCATACTTTATCATAAAACACATCAGAGATGTGTTTATATATAAAGGTGTAACTCTAAGACCTCCATAGGTCCTCAGAGTAGGCAGCTCACACGAAGCCTCTAGGATAACCCTGACCACTTTGTATTTCAATAATAATAACTACCACCCTGGTAAACAAAAACTTTGACCACCGTCACCACTGTGAAGGCAAGACTCCCTTGAGTCGATAGCAAAAATAATCTCTGAATTAGCTCCTCTGGGTAGTAAGTTATAGAGGGTCAAAGTTGACCTTTTGTATAGAAGCTCTCCCAAAGAGAGGGTCTTATCTAGCAAATTTTTTTAAGTCGTATCTCTCTCTAAAACTCTATCTATTAAAGTACACCACCAATTATAATACTATGTAGTACAAAAAGGTACAAGTACCGATGTACTTTGTGTACGGCCATTGTTTGACATGGCCAACAAGTGGACACATGTCATTGTTGTAATTTATAAATCTTTATTTCAGTAAATAGGGGTAAAATAACTTAGAATGTTTTCTAAGTAGTCTACTGTAATACTTATTTTAATTAGCGTTACAGTAGCAAAAAAAACATTTGAGTTATTGTACTTTTACAAGGACACATGTCGACAAAAGAACGTATGCAGGTTTTTCGGACTAGCTCCGACAATCAGCCACACAAGTCACGCAGTTGACGATTTGATTCATAGGATCGGACGAACGGGATATGAACCGAGTGTTCTGGAAATATATGGTACAGTTCGACAGTACCATCGTTGATTGAATTTTTTCTAATGGACGCGATTCACCTGGGACCTCAAGCATGATTCACGAGGGACCACAAGCTTGATTCACGTGGGACCACAAGTGACGAAGCACTCAAGTGCTTCGTACTACACGACCACATTCGGCTGGACTTTTAGCAACTACCGCTGACTAAGCATTTGGAACGTTTTGTGTACGGTTCGAACGTTTTGTGTACAGTTCGATATTTGTAAATATCTGAATAACATTGTTTTGTAGTTTAGTGTAATAAAAAATAATGTTCCATTAATCAAGTTTTTAGAAAATAATAATTAGAGTTTTCAGGTACAATGACGTACAGGTAGGATGCTTTGTCATTAGTCAAGATAAAAATCATAGTAACGGTTATGCAAGTCAGTGTAGATCAGTAGATACAAACTGTGAGTATATAACTTAGGACTTAGCCAATTCTGTAGTATCCAATTTTGAGAATATGATTTTCTAAAGGCAGTTTTTGGGAAACTTCATGACATCATATCTTATAGTTTACAAAGTCATTTAGGCTGCAATTTTAGAAGTTATATCACTATGGCAAATTTGAGTCATATTTTTTGTCAGTTCAAAGTTGCCTGTTGAGTAGGTACTTTGATAGCTATTGTTGTTTTTCATGTCTACTTCCATTACTAGTGCTCGAGTACTCTCCTCCTCTAGCAGTGGGTGTAGAACAACACTCATATGTGGATTCTTTCCTGTTATCTTCGGAGATGCTGTAATCCAATGTGGTTGTGTCATGTGTCAATTGATGTGGCAGTGACCGCAAACAGTCAAAATCGTATTCCGCGATCTCGGCATCCTTCGCGGTTGTCCAATCAAAACCAGGTTTCTGTTGATGGTTGAGTATTGACTAGGTCTTTATTTAAGATAGGAAAAAGAGCAGAGGCAGTCTGCTTGTGACTCCCTGCTCTAAGCCCCCACACTTGTTGTAGTCACTAAAGGCTACAAAGGAAGCTAGAGCCATGGCAGCCTAAGCTCTTCAAAGAGATAAGAGTAGATAAAGGTAGGTTTACTAAAAAGGTATTTGACGGACCCAAGTTTTGATCCTGGCACCTACTGTCCGTCAAACAAGCCGTAGCCATTAGCTTTGTCCGTTTAGTCTAGGACTTATGCTATTACATGTAGGGTTTGATAGAAATTTATATAATTACATGAAGGGTTTTCAATTTAACTAGATTACGGTTTATAAGGCATAGAAACAGTTGCACTTTAAGTACCGGACAAAACAAATAGTACGGACATTTGTTTCAACGGTCTGTATTAAATGACGATAAATACTAGACGGCCGTGGTTAGCGCCAGCTTCGCGGAAAAGACAATTTGGCGTTTTGCGAACTTCGCCACTCCGGATGATACGTGGCAACATCATACGGGTTTACGGAATCTCCGGAACGGAAGACAACAAATTCGGATGTGACAAATGTCTCATTGTAGCTTTGTTGTACAATGTCTCTACAGAAAGTAATCCAACACCTGTACTTTCCTGTATGGTATAGTCATGTGATTGGTCAGTCTTCATCAACGGCCAGGGTGCAAGACGGAATTTCGGAATTGCCGCCTTGGCGTTTTCAGATGTGGCATGACCTGGCAACACGTGGAGAGGTAACATTTGGTCGCGAGAATTCCGGGGAACATAAGGACGAGTGAAATGTGGACACGTGTCCACTCAATGGCCTTGATGTACATAAGCCGTACAGAAAGTACATTGGCTGTAGTACCTTTCTATACAGTACAATCATGTGATTGGTGAAACTATGAGACCTCCATAAGTCCTCAGAGTAGACAGCTTCCAAGAAGCCTCTAGGATAATCCTGACCCCTTTGTCTTTCAGCAAAAATAACTACAACCCTGGCAGACAAAAACCCTGACCACCTGCACCCTTGTGAAGGCAAGACTCCCGTGAGTCGATAGCAAAAAGAATCTCTGAATTTGCTCCCCTGAGCAGTAAGTTATGGAGGGTCAAAGTTGACCTTTTGTACAGAAGCTCTCTGGGAGAGAGGGTCCTATCTTCCTAATTTTTCTAAGTCCTATCTCACTCACAGACTCTATCTACTGATGTACGGAACCAATCAGCATTCAGTTCTGTACGCAAAAGTATAGCTGCCGGTGTACTTTAGGTACGGACATTGTACGACATGGCCTAAATGTCGACACATGTCATATCCGGATTTGGTGCCATAATCTCCAGAGATTCCACGATCCAATGTAATTTCGCCACGTGTCATTCGATGTGGCGATGGTCACAAACCGCCAAAATCTTCTTCCGCAATCTCGGCGCTAATTCCGGCCGTCCGATTAAATCTGGATTTAATCGTAGCCGTAATAAATACTTGCGCGGCATTCGTTTCAATTAAGAAATAAATGCGCGGTATTGATTTTCAGTCCGTACCGTAATCCGTACTTTACACATTACCGGATCTATGTATCCCGTAATAAATTACAGTTGAATGATTAATCCTACGCATAGATGTTAAAATAAATATCAAACTATATACTACGTAACACTAATCCTAGACTTAACGGCTAAGGCTACCGCCTATCAGCTCTCTGCCGGCCGGTAGGTACAGGGATCAAATCCTGCGGCCGACACATATATTTTAGATAAAATAAACCCTTTAACTTATATAAATTTCCCGTAAACCTCTGGATAGCCTAGGAAGCCATGGCTCTAGCTCCCTCTCCAATTTCTCAGTGATTGCGACAAGTTTGAGAGTTTGGAGAGAGAAGTTAAGAGTGCCTCGGCTTCTTTCTATATTTCTATTTAGACCTAGAAAATACTAAAAGATGTACCATTAATTTCTACACTCCCCTTATTTTCTAGTCAATCTTTAATTTCAGACCACACTTCTCCCTGCAGAAAATTAGCTTAGGGGAAGGCACATAATTGGTCATCATATCTGCTACCTTCTCACTATCTGGTCTGTACTCTAAACTGATTATTTTGTTTTCTACTTTCTCTCTAACAAAGCTGAGTCTGATGTCCATGTGTTTGGCTTTAAAATGATGTTTAGGATTGGCAGAAATAGCGATTGCTGCCTGATTATCACAAAATATTTTTTGCACACCACTCTTAAGGTGACCAAGCTCACCAAGCAAAGACTTGACCCACATCAATTCTTTTACAGCAGAGCAAGAGGCCATATACTCAGCCTCCATGGTTGACTGAGCAATAACCTTTTGCTGTTTGCTACTCCAACTGCAAGCCCCATCACCCACATATAATACATATCCAGAAGTGCATCTCCTCATCGGAGCATCACCATAACTGGCATCACTCCAAGTAGTGATGTCAATATTCTCCCCACCCAAATGCATCCATATATCCCTAGTTCCTACCAAATATCTAAGGACTCTCTTAGCTGCCTCCCAATCCTTCTTAGTGGGAGCATTTAGACTTCTACTCAGCACTCCTACAGCTGCAGCTAAATCCGGCCGGGTACAATTCATAAAATAGATTAGACTTCCCACTACTTGCCTGTAAGGAATAGTCTGCATGAACTTCTGTTCATCAGGAGATAATTCCTCGTCTAAGACTATGACTCCTTCTTCCTCACTCCCCTCACTTCCCTTCTTCAACTCCATTGGAGTTGTACAACTATTAGCTTTATCCATTTGAAATTTTTCAAGCATGTTCCCTATTGCTTCCTTTTGAGTCAGTCTTATAATTTTCCTTTTTCGGTCTCTCTCTACTTGAATTCCCAAAATATATCTTGCTTCTCCCATATCCTTCATTTCAAATCTCCCCTTAAGATCGGTTTTCAGTTTGTTAATTTTTTCCATTGATTTACTTAAAACAAGCAAATCATCAACATAAATTGCAATAAATATCAAACCTTCCTCATCTTCGAAAACATAGATTGAGTGATCTGAGCTGATCCGAATATATCCTAGACCGGTAAGAAACTCATCAAGCTTCTTATTCCATTGTCGAGGCGCCTGTTTCAAACCATAAAGAGATTTAATCAGCCGGCATACCTTACTCTCCTCTCCTTCCTCCACAAAACCTTCGGGTTGTCGCATGAAGATCTCCTCTTCCAATTCTCCATGCAAAAAGGCTGTCTTGATGTCCATCTGATGCACTTCCATGTCTTTTGCCGCTGCGAAACTGAGAAGTATGCGGACGGAGGGAAATCTGACCACCGGGGCAAAGGTTTCCTCGTAGTCAATTCCTTCCTTTTGTGTAAATCCCTTTGCCACTAATCTGGCCTTGTAGCGCTCGATTGTGTTATCTGGGTTCAGTTTTAATTTGAAAACCCACTTACAACCGATTGGTTTTTGGTTAGGTGGACAATCCACCAGCTCTCAAGTATCGGCTGCCATGATTGAAGCCATCTCCTCATTGATGGCTGTCTTCCACCGGTTTCTTTCTGGACAAGTCATCGCCTCTCCATAAGTTTGAGGTTCATCTTGATGAGATATTTTAGTTACCTTGTTATTAACCTGTTTTTATTGCAGTCTTTTGCTACTTCTCCTCCCCCCCTCAAAATTTGAGGCCGGAATAGATGTTTCTCGTGGATTCTTTCGAACAAACTCGGCTTCTCCCCTATCCCTTGATTCCGAATCAATTTCCACCACGTCTTCCGCTTCGAGTAGAGTTGTCACTGGAGTTTCCACAGCCGAGTCTTTTTCTGTCTGATTTGTTCATGCAAGAATGTCATCTTCTCTAAAACCTGGATAGTTAGGAAGCTCAAAGTCATCGGAATTTTCTGACTCAAATCTGATTTTTACTGACTTCGTATATTTGAAGGGATCCACAGACTTTCCTTCATCCATAACTACTAGATGCTTTACTAAGATTATATCTTCCCTTTTTAGATCATAAACTCTATATCCTTTAACATCTTCATCATATCCTAATAAGTATCCCGGTTTTCCTTTAGGATCTAGCTTCCAATTGGACCGATCAGTATCTAGACTGAACACTTGACTGCCAAAAACCTTTAAGTGATATATGTCAAGTTTCCGGCCTGTCCATCTCTCATAAGGTGTTTGATCTTTTATAGCTGAAGTAAGAACTCTATTCTTGAGGTAATTAGCACAGTTCATTGCTTCTGCCCAAAACCTTTTTCCTATCTTTTTATCTGACAACATACTTCTAGCACTATCACTTAGTGTTCTATTTAATCTTTCAGCTACCCCATTCTGTTCCGGATTTTCTTGAACTGTCTTTTGGTGTTGGACCCCATCTTCCCTTAGAAAATCCTCAAACTGGTTAGAAGTATACTCTCCACCATTGTCACTCCTTACTCTCTTGATTGGAGTTTCATGGAGTTTTTTGCTCCACGCTTTATATTGTCTAAAACAATCCTGAGCTTCTGACTTGTTTTTCAAAAAATACACCCGGGAATACCGAGACCAATCATCAATTTTAGTAATCATAAATCTCTTCCCTTCCGGTGAGGGCACTTTAGCCGGTCCCCAAATATTTGTGTGCTAGATCTAGATTTTTTTTTTCTCCCTTATAGGTGGCTAATTTAGGAAAGTGTAATCTGTGTGCTTTACCTTGAGCACATCCACTACAATCACTTATATCATCACTCTCACTGAACTGAATCCCTTCCACCACTCCCATCTTTTTCATCTCTTTTAACTTATCTAGATTCACATGCCCAAGCCTCTTATGCCACATCATAATATCATGAACACCAGCATAATAAAGTTTCTTCGTTTCATTACTTAAAATCAGCCTAAACATCCCATGGCTACCTTTCTCAACAATGAAATATACATCCTCCTCAAAACTAGCAGTTAAAACTCCTTCCCTAGTGCTAGTGAAAAAACCCTTATCATCTAATACTGATGTAGAGATAAGATTTTTGTTCAGCTCCGAAATAAATAATACATCGGAGAATGTTAATATGGATGTCTTTCCTTCTACTAACACTTTCAGATCTACCGATCCTACAAGAGTAGTGGTGAATATCCTCCCATCCCCGTACTCTATCTCTACGGTGGGAATCTTTCTTATCTTAGTGAACAGGTGCCTATCCTTTAACATGTGCATGGAGGCACCTGAATCTATGATCCAGCCTGCTCCACCTTTCAATCCACCGTAAGCACATTTCTGCCTTCGTGGAATTTCGACCTCGGTTTTTGCCTCTAACTCCTCATCTAAAAGGAGCTCATCGTCCTCGTCCTCGAATTCGGCCTCATGTACCTGTGTCACAAGGGCCTTTTTCTTTCCTCTCGGGGTACCACCGGTCTGCCCCTCCTTTAACCGAAGCTCGGTTAGCTTAGTGCACTCTGCCATATAGTGCCCTGGTTTCTTACAAAAATGACATAAACATTTGGGAGCCCTTGGTTCGAACTCGTCGGCCTGTTTTTTTTGCTCCCTACCCCCATAGTTTCCAACCGGTTTTCGGGAATCCCTGTTCCTCCAATTAGTCGCTGTTGCCAAGGCTTGGCCACTCTTTCCTCCCCTTCGGATCTCAATTGTATTCTCTTGAACGAGAATCATCCCTACCACTGAGTTCCATATCCACCTTGAGTCAGGCAAGTCCTGCACACGGTAAACTATGTTCACGAACTCATCAGGTAACTTCATCAGTAAACAGTTAACCTTTTCTTTTTCACTAAAATATTTTCCCGCACTCTTTAGCTCCATGAAGAGTGTAGCAAGCTCATTGGAAAAATCCAACATGTTTCCCCCTTTGTATACATACTCCTTAACTTTCTGATCAGCCAACTGTTGTTGCTGAATCGTACCACTTCCGTACATCTCTATGAGAGACATCCAAAGATCGGATGCCCTTTCTACCTGCAAATGAGGACATGCAAGTCCTTGAGTGAGATGGCGTAGGATGAAGTGCTTTGCCGCCATATTGTTGAAGTCTGAAGTTTCAGTATCATTCTCCTCGTTCCTCGGAATAGGTGACATGAATGTTGAACCAGTTGCTATTGGTGTGGTCGTCTCCTTCTCATTTCCTTTGTCCACCACCTCTCCTTCTTTTGTTTCCTCCGTTGAAGGTGGATCCTCTTTCCTGGTGAATCTGGTTCCTCCAAACCGTGGAGGAATTCCAAGACTTGATGGACTCCCCAACCGTCCACTCACTATCCCCCAAAACCTTTTTTCGCATAGAGCTCCTATCATCATACTTTCCCAGTATATGAAGCCAGTTCCATTAAAGATTGGTACCCTAGAGGGTGGGCCCATAACCTGAAACTCTGAGACCTCCATAAGTCCTCAGAGTAGACAGCTTCCAAGAAGCCTCTAGGATAATCCTGACCCCTTTGTGTTTCAGCAAAAATAACTGCCACCCTGGCAAACAAAAACCCTGACCACTTGCACCCTTGTGAAGGCAAGACTCCCTTGAGTCGATAGCAAAAAGAATCTCTGAATTTGCTCCCCTGAGCAGTAAGTTATGGAGGGTCAAAGTTGACCTTTTGTACAGATGCTCTCTGGGAGAGAGGATCCTATCTCCTAATTTTTCTAAGTCCTATCTCTCTCTCAGACTCTATCTACTGATGTTTGGAACCAATCAAAATACAGTTCCGTACGCAAAAGTACAGCTGCCGGTGTACTTTAGGTACGGACATTGTACGACATGGCCTAAATGTCGACACATGTCATATCCGGATTTGGTGCCATAATCTCCGGAGATTCCACGATCCAATGTAATTTCGCCACGTGTCATCCGATGTGGCGATGGTCACAAACCGCCGAAATCTTCTTCCGTGATCTCGGCGCTAATTCCGGCCGTCCGATTAAATCTGGATTTAATCGTAGCCGTAATAAATACTTGCGCGGCATTCGTTTCAATTAAGAAATAAATGCGCGGTATTGATTTTCAGTCCGTACCGTAATCCGTACTTTACACATTACCGGATCTATGTATCCCGTAATAAATTACAGTTAAATGATTAATCCTACGCATACATGTTAAAATAAATATCAAACTATATACTACGTAACACTAATCCTAGACTTAACGGCTAAGGCTACCGGCTATCTGCTGACTGCCGGCCGGTATGTACAAGGATCAAATCCTGCGGCCGGCACATATATTTTAGATAAAATAAACCCTTTAACTTATACAAATTTCCCGTAAACCTCTGGATAGCCTAGGTAGCCATGGCTCTAGCTCCCTCTCCAATTTCTCAGTGACTGCGACAAGTTTGAGAGTTTGGAGAGAGAAGTTAGAGGTAGACTGCCTCGGCTTCTTTCTATATTTCTATTTAGACCTAGAAAATACTAAAAGATGTACCATTAACTTCTGCAATTGGTTCGTACCTCAATAACAGGGGGCTTAGAGAGGGGTTTTAGGACTTAGAATATTTTGGTAGGTAGCTGCCTCTTTTCCAAAGAGCACTCTTGTATAAAAGGCTAACTTTGAGCTGCCAAAACAATCAACTCAGTTGACCAAATTTAGTGATTTTTTTTGCTGCGGACTCAAAAAGGTCCACGCTACACAACGGTGTAGTTGTTCAGAGAGTTTTTCTGCTAGGGTGGCTGCATTTGGAATGGAAAGTCAAAGTGGGGAATGTTATCCAAAACTCATATTCTAACTTTGCATACTGTGGTGGAACTTAGCACACAGAAAGTCCTATTTCAAAGGGGTTAAGCAGTAATGGGGTTTTGATTGTCAAGGGGTCAATCATTTGGGTTTATATAAACTTAGATTCGGCACTATCTTGATTAGCTTCTTTGGATCAGCGAATTTTGTGTGGGAATGGAACCCATAGAATTAAAGGTTATGGGCCCACAATCTAGGGTGCCTACGTTTGATGGAACAGACTTCACTTATTGAAGTTCACGATGGAGTGATTGCTTTTCCAAAAGCACTTGTGGGGAATTGTTTCGGGACAAGTGAGGTGTCCGCCACCGGGCTTTGGAGGAACTCACTATGGTGAATCATCTTGGGCTTTCCAGAGAACCAATGAGAGTGAGGATGCAACAGAAGGTGAAGGGAAAATCATTACCGTGGATGGGGGAAAAGGGGAGAAAGATAAAAGGACACCAATGGTGAGGGGAGCTATGCTCTTGGCTACGGTTCCACTTGTGGAGGTTATAACTCAAACAAAAACTGAAGAAAATGACAAGAAAGTTTGGGAATATAAAAACACTATAGCTAAACAAATCATACTTTGATACGTGTTTAAGTCGACAGCTATCACTCTTTTAAATCTAAACAAGTCTTCTGAAATTTCGGAAACACTAATTCAGATTTATAAGAGTGAGACTATACAGAGGCACCAGTTAGTAAAACAAGAAATCATGGCCTATGCTTATAAAAGCGGTAGCAGGATAGGGTTTTGGAATGATATTGCTGCATTACATGTTGAGCTTGCTACTGCAAGTTATGTAGAATCTGAGGTGAGAAAGATTAACAAACTAATCATGAAACTTCCAAATGAGTACGAAGACATCATTTACCGTATGTAGGCAATATATTGCTCCACGTGGACTTAGAGCATTACCATAGGGATGATTCTTGTGAGGGAAAGCACTTTTGAGCTTCGTAGGGGAAATGACAAGGTGAATGCACTAACAGCTGGTGGTGCATGGCGGAAGCATGATGAGAGGAACGGCGGTGACAAGCGGAAGCATGATGAGAGGAAGAAAGAGAAAGGTAAACCTTATCAAAACTATGGTGGAAAGAGAGGAAGAGGAAAAGAAAGGGGAGCTTTGAAAAAAGGGGTTTGCTTCTCTTGTAAGTAACCGGGTCACTATATGGAGGAGTGTCCTTGTTTCGAAGAACTTAGAAGTTGGTATGTAATGAGGAGGAAGAAGGGGAAGAGGAGAAAGAGGATGAAGAAATCTTAGAGCTTCTTCACATCGGTAGAATGGAGAAGAGAGAAAAGTACAGAGAAATTCTAGGAAGACAACAGTGTGCTTTTGGAGGTATAAGGGAAGTAAAAGAAATGGAGGTACTTGAGGGAGTTAGACATGATGTGGATGTCAAGGAGTGTAGAAAGTATGACTTAGAAATGAGTCAGTCGGATCTAGGATCAATTATTGAAAAAGGGAAAAATAAAAATAATGAAGATAATTTTATAGATATTTTGGAAAAAGAAAACCGGTTGGAAAGGGAGACTTCTCCGGATTCCGAGGAAAGGAGAGAAGTGAAACTAGAAGGGGTTTTAAAGGATAGGAGAGAAAAGAAATATCTAATGAAAGGTTTAGGGAATTGGAAATATTTATTAGGAATAAATTTAGAAAGTAAGAGTGGAAAGACAACCATGGGAGAAAGTGAGGAAATTTCAATTTTTGGGGGTAATGGGTTTGACATCACTAAAGGGAGTGATGGCATTTATGAAGGTGTGCCTGTCAAAGGGTTAACATCTAGTTGTATGTTGCAGATTGGAGATGGGGCTGGCTGTTTGAATTGCAAGAGGGTAATTGGATTTAGTGTGGATAGAAAAGAGATGAGGTGGATAAAATCTTTGCTCGGATTTATGAATAGTGGGATGCTAAATAAAATGTGTGATGCAATTATTATTTCGGTTCATCTAATGCATTGTTTTAAATAGAAGAGTAAGTTTTATGAAAGAAAAAGGAAAAAGAAAAAGAAAAAGGAAAAAAGGAGAGGGGGTGCTTCTTTTTTTTTGTGGGAGTTTAGAGGAAAACAGACTAGAAAATAAGGGAAGTGTTGATATTTATGTATTTTCTAGGTCTGTTTTAGTATAGAAAAAGAGTAGAGGCGGTCTGCCTCTAACTAACTTCTCCAAGCCCCCACACTTGTTGTAGTCATTGAAGGTTGGACAGGGAGCTAGAGCCATGGCTGCCTAGGCCATGGCTGCCTAGGCTCTCTATGGAGACAGGGTGTAGATTTGGTAGACTTACCAAAAAAGTATTTGACGCATCTAGGAATTGACCCTGGTACCTAACGTCGGTCAAATAACACGTAGCCGTTAGCCTTATCCGTTTAGTCTAGGATTAGTCCTAAGACATATTGGGTTTGGTAGATATTTAAATAGTATCTAGTAGGGTTTTCCATTTAACAGGATTACGGTTTATAGGGCATAAAAACAGTTGTACTTTAAAGTATCGGACGAAACAAATATTACGGACATTTGTTTCGACGGTCCGTATTAAATGTCAAAATAAATCGGACGGTCATGGTTAGCGCCGCCTTCGCGGAAGGACAGTTTGGCAGTTTGCGGACGCCGCCGCTCAAGATGACATGTGGCAACATCATACGGGTTTACGGAATCTTCGGAACGGAAGATAACAAATCCAAAAGTAACAAATGTCGCTTTATGGCATTGTCGTACAAAATTTGTACAGAAAGTACTCCGGCACCTGTACTTTCTTGTACGGTACCGTTTTTTTGACGTGGCATGACCTAGCGCCACGTGAAGTAGGAATTCCGGGGATTATAAGAACTAGTTCGGATATCACATGTGTTGACTTTTTAGCCGTATCGTACAGTGGTCGAACAAAAGGTGCACAGGTACCTGTTACTATACAGTAATGTGATTGGTCCATTCCTCATTACTAGGGGGTTTAGAGAGGGATTTAAGACTTAGAATATTCTGGGTAGGTAGCACTCCAAGAAAGCATCTTGTATAAAAAGCAAACTTTGGCCAACTATAACTATCAATTTACTTGGCCATTTTCAGTGATTCATTTTGTTGCGGACTCAAGGGAGTCCGGGCTACACAAAGGTGTAGTTTGTCAAAGTTTTTGTTTGCCTGGGTGGCTGTATTTCTAAGGGAAAGTCAAAGTGGGTGATTGTATCCAAATCACATATTCTAACTTTGCATTCTGTGGTGGAACTGAGCACACACAAAGTGTTATTTCACAAGGGTGACGCTGTAATGGGGTTATGATTTTAAAGGGGTCAGTCATTTGGGTTTATATAAACTCGGAGTCGACACTATCTAGATTAGCTTCTTTTGATCTGCGAATTCTGTGTGGCAATGGAGCTCATAGAATTTCATGGTACTAGTACCTACCGTACGTCAAATTACCCGTAGCCGTTGGCTTTATCCTATAGTCTAGGACATATGCTCAAATATGTAGGGTACGACGTTTATTTAAATAGTTACATGTAGACGTTTTCATATAATTATTACAACGCATGTTAGAACATAGCTAAAGTTGTATATTAATTTTGCACGAAACAAATGTTGCGAACATTTATTTCGACGGCTTACATCAAAAGCCGACTTGGATCGATGTCTGTGATACGAGTCGACATTCCAAAAAGGTCGCCTTAGCGTTTTTGTTCACCGCCACTCCGGATGACACGTGGCGATATCTCATAAAAATACGGTTTAGGGGAGGAGAAATATTTTTTGGGAATCAAAATAGAAAGTTATAGTGAAAAGGATTCCATGGGAGAGAATACAGAATTTTCAGAAAATAGGGTAACTTTCATGGATAAATGTATGAGTATGGAAGAAGTAGATTTTATGAGGAACGTAGTGGGGACTCTTGATTTAAGGATAAATTTGGGGGTTAATGGATTTGACATCACTAATGGGAGTGATGCCATTTATAAAGGGGTGCTTGTAAAAGGGTTAGCCTCTGGGTATGTGTTGCAGGTTGGGGATGGGGCAAGTTGTTTGAACTGCAAGCGAGAATTTGGATTTTGTTCGGATAAAAAAGGGATGAGGTGGATAAAATCCTTGCTCCAAAAGCTCAGATATATAAAAAATGGCATGCAAAATAAAATGTGTGATGCAATTATTATTTTGGTTCATCTAATATACTGTTTCATTACGAGGGTATTTTCTTAAAGTTTTATGAAAGGAAAAGAAAAAAAGGGGGGGGCTGTTTATTTTTTTTTTGTATTATTAAGTGTGAGTTGAAAGAAAAGTAGACTAGAAAATAAGGGGAGTGTTGAAATATAATTATTTTCTAGGTGTATATTAGGATAGAAAAAAACAAAGACAGTCTGCCTCTAACTCCCTTCTCCGAGCCCTCACACTTGTTGTAGTCACTTAAGGTTGGATAGAGAGCTAACGCCATGGCTGCCAAGGCCTTTTAGGGAGACAAGAGTAGATATTGGTAAATTTACCAAAAAGGGCTTTGACGAACCTAGGATTTGGTCCTGGTACCTACCCTACGTCAAATTACCCGTAGCTATTGGCTTTATCCCATAGTTCAAAAGTAGGTTAAAGTACACCCATAAAATATGCTTATTGGACGCAAAAAATACAATATACCCTTAAGACCCATATTGTATTTGGCCGCAAAATGAAATAAAATAGTAACAGGGTTGAGTTGAACATGGATCGGTAGAGAATTAAACGTCATGTCTAAATTTGAAAAAAAAATAGGACAAAAAATTATTTTTCTGTGAGTTTTGACCGACTTTTTATTTTAACCGTCAGATTTGGAAGATCTGACGGTCGTTGATCAAAGTAGCTATCTAAGAAGATCACATGAATAGCCCATAACACAACTTACGATAGGACTATCGTCAGATTCGGACGAACGGACGGTCGCCGATCAAAGTAGCGATTTGAGAAGATCACATGAAAAGCCCATAGCACAACTTACGATGAAGGCGCCGACAAAAGACCTACAATAGAGACGCCTACTTTTGAACTATGTTCATAACCATAGTTGTTCAAATCGCGCGATTTTTTCCTTTTTTCCGATTAAAACGTATAATTCGTGACTTTTGAATAAATCGGAAAAAAACGCGATGTACTTTCTGTCCGGTAAACTGAACGGATAATTTAACGGTAAACGTACGAAATTGTAACAAAAGTGTACGGACTATGACGAAAAGAGACGGGAACTGTACGGACAATGTACAAACTGCGTTATATGTAAAACTCAATTTCTTTTACATGTACGGAATTGTACGGAAGAAAATTCATTAACGATTTTAACGATTTTTTCAAAAGGTTCAATGCGTTTGTTACGTATAATTCGTCGCGATTAAATCGTTCGCACGAAGAAAACTTTTTTAGCAATTTTAGCAATTACTTAAAAGAAGGCATGTTAAGGCA
>JBBHKE010001410.1:0-87775 GCA_037447655.1 Zygnema cylindricum | reverse complement strand
TGTATCGCAGTTTGTACATTTCCGTTAAATGAGCGCTAAACATTCTTTGTATTTGAATAATTATCACTCTTGGTGTGTGTATCAAAATTTCTACATCAACTAGTTATAGACGAATGTTAGGCACGCTATTATGGCAACCTATAAGACCAGCTTCATTGTCAAAGTTATATGTTCTTTCTTTCCTAAACAATCTGATAGCCAGCCATGGCCTTCTCTCTCTATCTCTCAGAGAGCATACGACTGGAAAAAAACAAAGTAGAGATAAAATACAAATCACATTTTTCAACATTCAGCATGGCATGACATAACATGTTAATAATTTAAAAATAAACATTCACATTGAACCAAAAAATAAAAACATATATATCCTTAATCTATCTTTACTCTAAACCTTCTTCCCCTACATTTATGTCCATCATGTCTTCATCCGAATCCTCTTCTCCTACCTCCCCTTCCTCTTCTTCGCATGCTATCATGTTCTCTTCATAGTTGACATCCCTAGTCTTCTTTAACAATATGAGATTAGTGAAGAACCATAATAGATCATTAGCCCCTTTAGCCGTTACCCTATTTCTTTTCTTACAGTGAATATGGTCATATATTGACCGATTTCGCTCACAAGAGCTGGCAGCTGTGCACTGTGCAAGTATTTGTATTGCTACCTTCTTCAAGATAGGGGTGGTAGACCCAAACTGTTACCACCATTTCCACGTATGTGTATTGCTACCTTCTTCAAGATAGGGGTGGCAGACCCAAACTGTTGCCACCATTTCCACGCTGGCATCTTTTTTGCACATGATTTTGTTTCTTCCCTACCTTTCCTAGATTTGGTTATCGGTGGAAAAATGTAGGTGAGTTCATCCATGTTGCAGTGTACACGTTTCTGAGAGGAATTAGCTGAGAGGAATTAGTCTATTTTTCGTTTTCAGAAGCACTAAACTCCTCCTTCACCTCGGCTAGATACATTGTGCAAGCTCTAATCCCTCCACTCTTGACATTTCCAATGAGATGATTTTTGATCTTAATGGGTTGAGCGATATATTCGAAGGTACACTAAATATAGACACATAATCGGTTGGTTACAATAATCCCACCATCTGGAGCCTTAACGTGCTCCCACTCTTCTCCTCGATTTTTAGGCATGGTTGCTTATGTCGAGGTTTGTAACTGCTTCGACAACACCTTGAACAGTAGTTTCACTAACCACTTCCGTGGCGTCGGTAATCGAGGCTTCCTTGAAGATACGTTTTCATGGCGACTTCTTTCAAAAAAAAATGACGAAGATTATCGTACAAAATTCAAACTTATCGCGCGCAAATGGTGCAACACTGTAACGTTTTTTTGGTAAAAGTCCGTATATTTTCAGTAAAACTCCGTACATTTTCCGTAAATTTCTTGTTCAGTTTATCGGACGTGAAGTACTAAGAAGTGCAACGTATCATTTCGTCAAAGTACGTACATTTAAGTAAATTTTTCGTTCAGTTTACTTGACAGAAAGTACTCTACTTTTTTTTGCAATTTTTTCAAAAGTCACGAATTATAAGCAAAAATCGGAAAAAAGGAAAAAATCGCATGATTTGAACAACTATGCTATAATAATACACATTTTAACACATACCTTTTGTGATACCGTGTTTTAAGACTGCGGTACATTCGTACATCATGCATGATCTTAATACGCAACAACATATGTTTAGGAAATTGATCATGGTTGTGATTGTTTTGGCTACGCACAATCACTTACGTCATTTTGTCAAAAATTATACGTTTGAAGTACACATTGGTAAAAGTAAGGTACCGTTGAGCCTAAATTTGACGGTCATTTGGTTGGACAACTTTGACTTTTAAAATATTGTTTCAACCGCTTAAACTTTTGCCGCGCTTGCGAGCGTCGACCATCATTAATAAAATTAGCAATTCATACGGACGACGAACGTTTACGGTAACAAAATTGCGGTAGCCACATGTAAATAAAAGTGTTGCAGACCATAGTTTAAAAGTAGGTGTTTTAATGGCAAGCCTTTGGTAGGCGCACAAAACTTGGCACAAAACTCACGTAGAGTACGCATACCGTATGTGTGTGCGTTGTGCACACTCTGTACGTATGTACGAATCTGACGTATGATCATAGTACAACACACGCCGGCGGACGATATTTTTTAGCAAACAGACACGTCGTAGGATGACATTTTGCGGGAAAGAAAACCCGAAAAAAAAAAGCGCGGACAGGCTAACGAAACAAAAATATCTACCGTGAAATTTCTTCGGAGAGTTCATTGTTTTTTCAGAAAAGGAGAAAGCGCCAGAGTGTTTTTCGAGCCACCAACGGGTAGGTTTTGGTAATATTTTTGGCAGTGTGGAATATAGTTTTTTATCGTCCCATACTGTTTGTATGGTCAATTTCAGGCTTTATTTAGTGTGGCATTCAAAATTGCAGATGCTAATATGACAGATAGTCTTATCGTAAGTTGTGTGATGGGCTTTTCAAGTGATCTTCTTAGATCGCTACTTTGATCAACGACCGTCCAATCGTCCAAAATTTGACGGTTTAATTTAAAAATACCTCAAAACTCACAAAAAACAAACTGTCCGAATGTTTTTCAAAATTTAGACATGACGTTTAATTCTCTATCGATGAATGTATAACTCAACCCTATTACTTTTTTTTTCATTTTGCGACTCATACAATAGCGGTCTTAAGGTCATATTGTATGTTTTACATAGAATAGGCATATTGTATGGGCTACTATAACAAGATTACAAAAAAGTGTACAGCATTGTTAGAGGTGAGGTTGCTATAGTTGCGGTTCCAGAGCAGCGCAGCTGCGACACCAGAGTAGCGCAGCAGAGCAACGGAACAACTTAGAAGTGTAGCGTAGCAACGCAGCGTAGCAGCATAGCAACGCCGTAGAATGTAGATTGAACTACATAGTTCTAGAAAGATAGTTTGGATGGACCTCGGTTGACCGTGAAGGTCCACATGTACAATTGGATAGTACTAGGTTGACTAGCGGCTAGTTAGTTTAAATAGGGAAGTAAACTTAGTGAACAAGACACTCTTCGTATAGACCTTTGCAGCGAGCTTTCAACCTGTAATCTTTCTTCCGATTAATAAAGCTTAACCATTATCTGTGAGTGTTGTGTACTCTTGCTGTTGCTACGGGGAGATCCTTGGAGTCCTTCCGTTGTGCATTGTGGTGTATTGTGGTTATTTTGGCCCTTTTACATTGGTATCGAAGCCCTTCCCTTGTGACTCGACAGCATGGGAGAACACGGCGTATCCACCACGAAAAAATTAGCGCAAGCTCTTCGGCAGTTAGAAAACGTTAGATTGCAGAATGCTCAACTAAGCAACACCGTCGCAACCTTTGAATCTCAGCTTGGTGAACGACCTCATAGAGGCATGCAGAGAGACTTAAGGAGACCGAAGTTAAGACTTCTTGACGAGTTTGACCCGACCAAGCACAAGAACCTCGATGCGTGGTTGTTCTCCATTGTGAATTATCTCGAGAATTTTCCTAGCCTATCGGACCGTGAGAAGATTCACTACGCTGGTGGTTTTCTGAAAGGGGCAGCGGGAGCATGGTGGAGAACCATGATGGAAAACGATGAGATACCGACTGTTTCTCGTCTCTATTCATTCAACTCCTCCGCGACTCTTGGCAACCCGTTAACATGGTTAAGGCGGCAAGGGATAAGATTGCGTTTTTGAGAAAACGAACCTCAGTGTTGGAGTACACGCAGCGGTTCTTGGAGTGCAAAGTTCATATACCTACGATGACGGAGGATGAAGTCATAGATCGCTACGTGAAGGGGCTTAAAGCATCCATTCGGAGGGATGTGGAGCAATGGCTTGCTTAGGAAAGTAGGACCCCTAGTCTCTCGGCAATCATTCAGTTTGCTGAACGGACCGATTATGTTGACTTCACCTTCCGAAGACCCTATCATTATGGGTCGAGCAGCGGCAAAGGAAGTCGACGAGATGATGGTCCAACTCCCATGGAACTCAGAGCAATTGATGAGGATAAGGAGGCGGTCAACGTGCTGCGGAAAAAGAAGAAGACTACCGAGGCCAAGCCTAATGAATTGTCCCCCGAGGAGCTTCAACGGAGGAAGCAACACGGCTTATGCTTCCTGTGCGGTTCCCTAGACCATATGGCCCGAGAATGCCCAAAGAGGGGAGGTCCTAAGAAGGGCAAACTTAACGTCATGAGGTTAGCTAGTGAAGGACGAGACCCTTTAATTTTTCAAGGTCGAATTGGAATGAGCCCCGCTAGCTTCATGGTAGACTCTGGCGCATCAGGGAACTTCATCAACGAGGTAACGGTGAAAAGTTGAAACTTCCGCTCGTGGTGCTAACAGATCGTCAGTCGGTGCAATTGGCAGATGGAAGTTCCCTATCCATTACTCATCGTACTCCGAGGTTACGCGTCGGAATTGGGAAGTTCAAATGGTACGACACCATTCATGTATTACCTCTTGGAGACCATGAGGTAACCTTGGGGAGCCGTGGCTACAAAAGTGGAATCCGACGATCGATTGGAGCGGCGGTGACGAGCAGAAGCGTGATGAGAGTAAGAAAGACAAAGGTAAACCTTATCGGAACTTTGGTGGAAAGAGAGGGAGAGGAAAAGAAAGAGGAGCTTTGAAAAAAAGGGTTTGCTTCTTTTGTAGAGAACCGGGTCACTA
Source organism: Zygnema cylindricum (assembly GCA_037447655.1). Taxonomy (NCBI): domain Eukaryota; kingdom Viridiplantae; phylum Streptophyta; class Zygnematophyceae; order Zygnematales; family Zygnemataceae; genus Zygnema; species Zygnema cylindricum. The sequence goes on along the minus strand of JBBHKE010001410.1, from coordinate 83,086 downwards.
TATAGAGGAGTATCCTCGTTTGGAAGAACTTAGAAGTTGGAGTGTGAATGAGGAGGAAGAAGGGGAAGAGGAGAAAGAGGATGAAGAAATCTTGGAGCTTCTTCACATCGGTAGAATGGAGAAGAGAGAAAAATACACAGAAATTCCACGAAAGCAACAATGTGCTTTTGGAGGTATAAGGGAAGTAAAGAGAAAGGAGGTACTTGAGGATGTCGAGGAGTGTAGAGTGTATGACTTAGAAATGAGAAAGTCAGATCTAGGATCCATAAGTGAAAACGGGAAAGATAAAATTAATGAGGACAATTTTATAGATATTTTGGAAACTGAAAACTGGTCGGAAATGGAGACTTCAACGGACTCTGAGGAAAGGGGAGAAGTAAATCTAGAGGGGGCTCTAAAGGATAAGGGAGAAGGAAAATATTTAATGAAAGGTTTAGGGGAGGAGAAATATATTTTGGGAATAAAAATAGAAAGTGATAGTGGAAAGAAATTGATGGGAGAGAGTGAGGAAAGCTCAATTTTTGGGGGTAATGGGTTTGACATCACTAAAAGGAGTGATGGCATTTATGGAGGTGTGTTTGTAAAAGGGTTAGCATCTGGGTGTATGTTGCAGATTGGAGATGGGGCTGGCTGTTTGGATCGCAAGAGGGAAATCGGTTTGTGTGTGGATGGAAAAGTGATGAGGTAGATAAAATCTTTGCTCGGATTTATGAAAAGTGGGATGTTAAATAAAATGTGTGATGCAATTATTATTTCGATTCATCTAATGCATTGTGTTAAATAAGAGAGTATTTTCTTAAGTTTTATGAAATGAAAAGGAAAAAGGAAAAAGGGAAAAGAAAAAGGGGAGGGGATGTTTGTTTATTTGTTTGTGGGAGTTGAAAGGAAAATAGACTAGAAAATAAGGGAAGTGTTGATATTTGAGTATTTTCTATGTCTGTTTTAGTATACGAAAAAGAGCAGAGGCAGTCTGCCTATAACTCCCTTCTCCAAGCCCCCACACTTGTTGTAGTCACTGAAGGCTGGACAGGGAGCTAGAGCCATGGCTGCCTAGGCTCTCTATCGAGAAAGGGTGTATATTTGGTAGACTTACCAAAAAGGTATTTGTCGAACCCAAGAATTGATCCTGGTACCTACCGTCCGTCGAGTAACCAATAGTCGTTAGCCTTATCCGTTTAGTCTAGGACTAGTGCTAGGGTTTGGTAGATATTTAAATAGTATTTGTTAAGGTTTTCCATTTAACTGGATTACGGTTTATATGGCATAGAAACAATTCTACTTTTAAGTATCGGACGAAACAAATAGTACGGACATTTGTTTCGACGGTCCGTATGAAATGTCGAAATAAATCGGATGGTCCTGATTAGCGCCGGCTATGCGAAAGGATAATTTGGCGGTTTGCGGACGTCACCACTCCGGATGACACGTGGCGACATCGTACAGGTTGCGGAATCTACGAAACGGAACACAACAAATCCGGATATGACAAATGTCATGTTATGGCAATATCGTACACTCTTCGTACAGAAAGTACTCCGGCACCTGTACTTTCTTGTACGGTACCGTCTTTCTGACGTGGCATGACTTGGCGCCACGTGGAGAGATAAGATTTGAAAGCACGAATTCTGAGGATTATACGAGCGAATTCGGATAAGACATGTGTTGACTTTTTTAGCCATGTCGTACGATGGGCGTAAAAAAGGTACACCGATACCTGTACCTTTATGTACTATACGGTAATATGATTGGTCCGTACCTCAATAATATAGGGTTTAGAGAGGGGTTTAGGACTTAGAATATTTTGGGTAGGTAGCCACCTCTCTCCCAAAGAGCATCTGTATAAATGGCAAACTTTGGCCAGCCATAACTATCAATTTACTTGGCCGTTTGCAGTGATTCTTTTTGCTGCGGACTCAAGGGAGTCTAGGCTACATAGGGGTGTAGTCGGTCAGAGTTTTTGCCTGCCTGGGTGGCTGCATTTCTAAGGGAAAGTCAAAGTGGGTGAATGTATCCAAGTCACATATTCTAACTTTGCATTTTGTGGTGGAACTGAGCACACAGAAAGTATCGATTCACAAGGGTGAAGCTTTAATGGGGTTCTAATTGTCAAGGGGTCAGTCATTTGGGTTTATATCGAGTTGGAGTCGGCACTATCTAGATTAACTTCTTTTTGATCTGCGAATTTTGTATGGCAATGGAGCCCATAGAATTTCAAACGTATGATGGAACTTCACCCTTAGGGTGGACTTCCATTAGGCGTCTCAAAAATTGTACGGAAAAATTTACTGAAAGGTGTGCCATCCATTAGGTCGCGACAGTAAACCACTTTTTATTTGCGTGGCTCAAAAATTTGACGGTCCGAAATTACGCCTACAACATTGGACATTTTTCTTTAGTGTTGTTTTCCTAGGAATTAAAAAAAATGTACCAACCTGTACGAAACGGTACGACCGTCAGTAAAAAACCATACTTTCTCGCTAATAGAAGTCCACCCTTGGACGCAAATTTAAACGAAACCTCTTTAAGTTGAAGTACTGTAAGTCTTGTACGAATTTTTTTTTGAAACGCACGAAACGAAGTTTCGCTGTCAATGTAAGAATGTTGACTTGTAGATAGTGTGGCTCGATTTCGTCGCCCGTGACGATGTGCATTTTTTTCATTTAATTCCAATTGATATTTTTACGCCGGTTCGTTTTATTATAGTGCACAAAGTTTATTTCCTTTCGTGCGTTTTAACATTTCCGTACAAGACTTACACTACACCGCGAATCGTAATTAGAGTAAATTACTCTAATTCGGTCGCTCGAAATTTCGACTCTATCACATCAAATAGAGTAATCGATTCTAATTTTTTCATTATTCTAATTTAGGTGAGGTTTAATTAGCGTAAAAAAATCTAATATAGGTTATTTTTAAATAGTGTGGAGTACGGACGACGTCTGACAATGCAAAATTGTACTTTTAAAAGTAAAAAGGTACAAATAATGATTTAATGGAATCGCGCTCGCACGTGAAATCGCACTAAACAAAGAAATGAATCACATCGAAAAAAAACCGTTCGCATAACTCTCGTCCGTCGACAACATCGTCGTCAGTGTGAACATTAACTGACATTCAATGCGACAAATATTATTAACGCCATAATGACGTCAATACTATACCGGGCTGACACATTTTGTTTGTCTACGTAATTTATTGTTCATAATTATCGCGCAAATAATTATCGCCGACATAACCCAATATAGAATAACTAAATAAATTAGAGTAAACTTCATAGTTGAAAAAGCTCTATCACATAAATTAGCGTCAATTACTGTAATTGTTTTTTTTTGTTTTTTTACTCTATCTTTTTCATTACTCTAATTACGATTCGCGGTGTACTTCAGTCTTAGAGGTTTCGTTTCAATTTGCGTCTAAGTTCAATGCAACGCTTAGATTGGATAAGTTAATAACTTAATATCCAACGTGCTCTCACCGTGGAGCTCACGTAACGACAAAACGTGACTGTCTGCAACACTTTTATTTACACGTGGTTGCCGCAGTTTTGTTACCGTAAACCTTGGCCGGCCGTGTGAATTGCTAATTTTATTATGACGGTCGACGCTCGCAAGCGCGGCAAAAGTTTAAGCGGTTGAAACAATGGTTCACACTTGGAAAAATGGGAAAACGATGTCATAAATTTTAGGATCCATACGATAAACTTCAAAAAATGACAAAAAACGCGGCGGTGACTGTTGGAGCGGTTGGTTTCGACCGTTTTGGAGCGTAGCGGCGGACAAAAGATGCAGTTCTACGCGTCAAAACTCGACAGCTGCGTAAGGAAACGGCAACTGCCGTTCGCCATCGAACATCATGATCGGAATGCACTTTTTCGTTTTTGAAGATTTTCGAAAACGAAGCGCACGGACGTGAACCGTACAAGAATTCATTCCGTTGCACACTTATGAACAAACTAGGGGACCAATCACATAAGAGAACACGTAATGTCAAAAAAAAAAAAAAACACCGATGGAAAAAAAAGTTCATGCCCAAAGTTCCTTCGCGGTTATTTTCGGTGTGTACAAACGCTTGCGTGGCAGTACATTTTGGTTTGGAAGGATTCGTACATATCATGTCCGCAAAGCGTTTACTTTTCGTACGGACAAGTGGCTCCTATCACGACACGCTAGTTGACGTAGGCTAGCGTCAAGTGCCATTTCACGGCGGACAAAAAAAAGTACCGTTTTCATACCATACCGTTTTCCCCTTTTTCAAGTGTGAACCACGCAAATATTTTGAAAGTCAAAACTGTCCAACCGATTGACCGTCAAAAGACTCAACGGTACTTTACTTCTACCAATGTGTACTTCAAACGTATAATTTTTGACAAAATGACGTAAGTGACTGTGCGCAACCAAAACAGTCACTGCCATGATCAATTCTCTATGTTTATTATTGATTTTCGCACTGTATGCTGATTTTATGCGCCGTTCATGATTTCGCCCGACCTTTGATGATTTCGTGCGACCTTTGATGATTTCGTGCGACCTTTTATGATTTCGTGCGAATTTTGATGATTTCGTGCGACCTTTGATGATTTTGTGCAGCCTTTAATGATTTCGTCGGATCCATAGTTCAAAAGTAGGTGACCGTACGCCCATACAATATGCCTATTGTACGCAAAACATACAATATGCCCTTAAGACCCATATTGTATTGGCCGCAAAATGAAATAAAATAGGGACAGGGTTGAGTTGCACATCGATCGATAGAGAATTAAACGACATGTCTAAATTTTGAAAAAAAATCGGACAAAAAAAAATATTTCTATGAGTTTTGAGGGACTTTTTTTTTAAACCGTCAGATTTGGACAATCGGACGGTCGCTGATCAAAGTATGCGATTTTAAAAAGATCACATGAAAAGCCCATAACACAACTTACGAAAGGACAATCTGTCATATTAGCGTCTTCAATTTTGAGGGCCACACTAAATAAAGCCTCAAATTGACCAACCAGGCAGTATGGGACGAAAAAAATAAAAAATTACCAAAACCTACGGACCAACCCCGTTGGTGGCTTTTCCCCCGGAATGTCATCCTACGCCGTGTCAGTACGCTAAAAAATTTCGTCCGGCGGCGTGCGCTGTACTTTGATCTTACGTCAGATTCGAACGTTCGTACAGGAGTACTTCGATCTTACGTCAGATTCGAACGTTCGTACAGGAGTACTTTGATCTTACGTCAGATTCGAACGTTCGTACAGGAGTGTGCACGAAGCACACACATACAGTATGCCTAAGTTGCGCAAGTTTTGTGCAAAGTTTTGTGCGCCTACCAAAGGCCTACCATAAAAAAGCCTACTTTTGAACTATGGTCCGATCTTTGATTATTTCGTGCGACCTTTGATGATTCCGAGCGGTTCCTGTACGGAATGATTCCGTATTTTTTGGTTGATTTAGTGTTGTTACCGGTAGCAGTGAAGGACCTGGCATGCCTTATGGTACATTTGAAGGAAACTTAGCTTCTCTCCCTCTCTCTCCCTCTCGTACCATTTTCTGTTAGGGTTACGTCTTCGAATCTCCCTCCCTCTCTTTCTCTCTCTCTTTCTTACCTTTTCTGTTAGGGTTCGTCCTTAAATCTCTCTCTCTCTCTCTCTCTCTCTCTCTCTCACTCTCTTACTTCTTCCTGAACTTTCTCCCTCTCCTCCTCTCTCTCTCTCTTACCTCTTCTGGTAAGGCTTGTCTTTGAAGGACTCACAGGTGCTTCCTTCCTCTCTCTCTCTCTCTCTTTCTCTCTCTGCTTTTTTTGTTTTTTGCTTTTTTTTATTTTCTCATTTGTTGATCTGTGCACTATTTATGGTATGGTGTTTTCTTTAAATTGTTGTTGTTTCTTTAACAACTTGTTTTTTTAAAGAATTGTTAGAAAGAGGGAGAGGCGGAGAGGGAGAGGGAGAGGGAGAGGGAGAGGGAGAGGTGGAGAGGGAGAGGGAGAGGTGGAGAGGGAGAGGGAAGGATAGAGAGTGCTTGCAGCAGACGATAGATCTTATAAAGTACAGTTTTTAAAGTGCGAATTCGTACTGCAATGTACCTACTCAAATGTACGAAAACTTGTTTTTTAATAAAATACGTATTTTATCGTTATTTTAACCACAAGTTGCGGTATTGCCCGGGGTAATCCCATGTTTTCCATTTTGTGCCATTTCGTGCGATTTCGTACGGTTTTATGCGATTTCGTGCGACTTTTCGCGATTTTGTGCGGTTTTGTGCGATTTCGCATTCTCAGTCCTGCATTGTTCTCAAAGGAAAACAATTTTATTGTGTTTACTTTTATTTACTTTTATTTACTGGCTGAGAAATTTGTTATATTTTTTTGTGAACGGAGGATTTCTTTGGAAGAAGCTGAGTTTTTTTCTCTTTTTTTTTAATGAAACTTTCTTTTTTTCTAACCTTTTTTTTTTGGAAGAAACACAAGCGACTGCATTTTCTTTTTTTCACCTTCATAATTTTTTTTTTTTTAATTATCTGTTTTTTTTTGTCCTTTTTTGTTATCTTTTTTTTTTTTATTTTATTGGCAAAAGAAAATTTTTTCCGTTGAATTTTTTTTTCTCGGTTTCTCCGATTCCCACAGAGGAGAATTTTTGTCTTTTTCGAAAAAAGGAGATAATGGCGGATCTCTCAAATGAGGTGAGAAATTTAGCAGTAAAAAAATTGTAAAAAAAAATAAAAAAAAATTACTTTTCAAAAAGTTTCCTAAAAGTTTCGAAAGTTTTCCAAAAACCAAAAAGTTTCCAAAAAATTCCAAAAAGTTTGCAGAAATTTCCAAAAAAATCCCACAAAAAAGTTCCAAAAAGTTCGTAAAAAGTGTCCAAAAAATTTCCAAGAACTTTTCAAAAAGAATCCGAAAAGTTTCCAAAATGGGGTTCCAAAAAGTTCCAAAAGAGGTTTTCCAAATGTTAAAGTACACCGTTTATCGATATTAATGTTATTATTAATATAATGTTAATATTAATATTAATGCTATTAATATTAATGTTATTTTTTGGCCTTCGAACTCATTTGTCTCCTTGCACAACTCTAGGATTATTTATCTGACATTTATGATGGAGAGGTAAGCTTCTTACCTTCCGATGTACTCCCTCCCTCTCCCTCCCTCTCCCTCTCCTTCTCTCTCCCCATCTCATTTACTTCTGACCTTCCTGTGTACTCCCTCCCTCTCCCTCTTCCTCTCCCTTCCCATCTCATTTACTTCTGACCTTCCTATGCACTGGTAAGGTTTTTACCTTCCGATACACTCCCCCCCTCTTCCTCTCCCTCCCCATCGCATCTAATTCCTACCGTCCGATGTACTCCCTCCCTCTCCCTCCCTCTCCCCCTCTCATTTAAGGTCATTTTTCTCTGTGGACACTTGTCGGATTTTTGTTCCCACAGTTGCGATTTGGAGAGGTAAGGTTCTTACCTTCCAATATACTGTTTCCCCCTCCCTCTCCCTCTCCATCTCAATTATTTCTTACCTTCCGATATACTGCTTTCCACTCCCTCTCCCTTTCCCTCCCCATCTCATTTAATTTATACCTTCCGATAGACTCCCTCCCTCACCCTCTCTCTCCCTCCCTATCTCATTTGATTCTTACCTTCCGATATACTCCCTCCTTCTCCCTCTCTGTCTCCCTTCCCATCTCATTTAATTCTGACCTTCCGATGTACTCCATCCCTCTCCCTCTCCCTCTCCCCCTTTCATTTAAGGTCATTTTTTTCCATGGGCATTTGTCGGATTATTGTTCCCACAGTTGCGATGAATAGGTAAGGTTTTTACCATCCGATGTACTATCTCCCTCTCCCTCTCCCTCTCCCTCTCATTTAATTCTTACCTTCCGATATACTGCATCTCTCTCCCTCTCCCTCCCCATCTCGTTTAATTCTTATCTTCTGATATACTCCCTCCCTCTCCCTTTCCCTCCCTCCCTATCTCATTTAATTCTTACCTTCCAATATACTCCCTCCATCTCCCTCTCTCTCCCCCTCTCAGTTAAGGTCATTTTTATCCATGGGCACTTGTCACATTGTTATTCCGACAATTGCGATGGATAGGTGAGGTTCTTACCTTTTGATAGACTTCCTCCCTCTCTTTCTCTCTCCCCCTCTCATCCGACGGTTTTGTTGGAAAGATACAATTCCTTTCTGATGTACTCCTTACCTCTCTCTCCCTCCCCCCCCCACCTTCTCATTCAACAGTTGCAATGGAAAGATACAATATGCTCACTCCGTCTCCCTATCTCTCCCTCTCTGATTTAAACTCGTTTTCTCTCTCCTTTCTCTCCCTATCCCTTTCACTCTCGTATGTCTCTCTTCCTCTGCTTTTTGTACGTCTCTCTTTCCTTCTGCCACTTTTCATCAATTATAGGACCGCTTTCTCTCTTCCTGTGCCTCTCCCTCACACTCTCCCTCTTTCTTTCTCTTTTTCTCTCTCTCTCGCTCTCTCCTTCTCCCTTTCTGCCCCTTTCTCTCCGTCTCTCTCTCCCTCCCTCTCTCCCCCCTCTCTTTCTCTCCCTCTCTCTCACTCTCACTTTTTCTCTCTCTCCCTCTCTCTCCAAACAGATTTGAAAGCGTGAATTTCTATTTTAACAGATTAAAAAGCATATGTGTAATATTTACTAATGCTTCAAATTCTCATTTGTCTGTGAATAACATTCCTTCTTTTTGCAGTTTTTTTTTGTCTTTTGTCGATGAATAATCCTAAAATTCGACTGTGTTAAAATGCTTCTGTTTATCCTATTTTCCTTTTTGTACTGTGATTAAATATCTCTGAACTCTTTAAAATATTTAAAAAACCCTAAAAAGTACCTCTACAGAAAACTTTATAAAATTTATAAAAACCCTTGAAGAGCTCAGAAAGAAAACCGACTCGATGTTAATTATCGACAGAGACTCGGCAGACACTCTAATATTATTGACAGAGACTCTATAATTATCGACAGACTCGATAATTATTGACAGACACTCCACAATTATCGACAGACTCTCGACAATTATCGACAGACTGGATAATCATCGATAGACACTCGATAATTATTGAGTCGGACTCGTTAATCCTCGACAGACTTGATAATTATGGACAGACTCGATATTGGATTTTCAAGGTCTCTGTATTACGATATATATACCGATATCGCGATATTTTTGGTCCTTGAATTTGTTCAATATACAACGCCATTAAGAACTCAAAGACTTGAAGAAAAACTCAGTAAACTAAAAAAAAGAAAAATATAAAAAAGCACTATTTCTTTTGGACTATGATTAAATTTCCCTTTTACCCTTTTTACCTTTTTTTTTTTGACATAATAAGAAGGTCGCTCCCCAAGAGCACAAAATGGATGACGACGATTGGAAGGAGAGATATCCAGATTCGTACCGGAGCTCAGAACCCCCGCCTGAATCTGAAGCAGGTAATATTATTATTATTACTATTTTACTATTGTTGACCATTCTCCCTCTCCCTCTCCCCTCCCTCTCCCTCTCCCTCTCCCTCTCCCTATCCCTCTCCCCCTCCCCCTCCCCCTCTCCATCTCCCTCTCCCTCTCTCCCTCTCCCTCTCCCTCTCCCTCTCCCTCTCCCTCTCCCTCTCCCTCTCCCTCTCCCTCTCCCTCTCCCTCTCCCTCTCCCTCTCCCTCTCCCTCTCCCTCTCCCTCTCCCTCTCCCTCTCCCTCTCCCTCTCCCTCTCCCTCTCCCCCTCCCCCTCCCCCTCCCCCTCCCCCTCCCCCTCCCCCTCCCCCTCCCCCTCCCCCTCCCCCTCCCCCTCCTCCTCCCTCTCCCTCTCCATCTCCCTGGCAGTTTATGGCCATAGGATTGATTAATGTGAATTTTATTTTGGGTCATCAAATGACACATGTTAGGCAGTAATTGGGCAAGTAGTGAAAAAAACGGACGGAAACTGCCCCATTACAAAAAAAAAATTATAAGTGGTCTTTTCATGCCTAAGGATAGTCCAAACGAGGTCAAAAAATGGTCAAACATGGTCAAAATCTGATCAAAAATTGGTCGAAAATTGGTCCAAAATCAGTGGGTGTTCAAATAATCGTTCGGCTTTTGTGTTAATAGTGACTGCTGGTCAAAACAGTTGTTTTTAGGTTTTTAAAACCATCCTAGTATCGATAATATTTAATGCAAATAATATAAATTAACAATTATATTATCAATAATAAAAATCAGTTAATAATATGAACAATTATGAATAATTATTAATGATTATTAATTGCTATTATCTATTAGTAATTATTATCGAAGGAGTGTTAGTATCCGTTGTTATGGTTTTTTCAGAAGTTTATCGTCTTCCGTCACCAATATGGTTTTTTTGTAATTTTTTCATTTTTTTTTTCTTTTTGCAGCTCGAGGAGTATCTCTTGAGGGGACTCTAACAGTTGTGAGAGAGAGAGTGTGGAGTTTCGGTGACGGTAAATCCTAAAAAACCCTAAAACCTAGAAAACCTTAGAAAAACACTAGAAAACCCTAATTTATCCTAAAAAACGTCTTTAAAAACATTCAGAGTCCTTGGATGATAAAATATAGCTCGGGATTCGATATTCAAATGCACTACAGGATCATGATCTTATATTCAAAAGCATTCTGGTTTTTATATTTAAAAACCTTTTTGCTTTTTCTATTGAAAAACACTTTTTTTCTCTTTCTTTTTTTCTTTTTTTTGGGCAGCTGCATTGAAAAGTGTGGCGGAGGTTCTCGTCGGGTTCGGCATCAGTCCCACAATACTCGGATATACGTATCCTTTCAATTTTTTCTTTTATTTCTTTTGTTTCTTTCCCTTGTTTTGTTTATTTTGTCGTTTCTTTATTGAATTTCCCTATCCCTCTCTCTTCCTCTCCGTCTCTCTTCCTCTCCCTCTCCCTCTCCCTCTCTCTCTCCCTCTCCCTCTCCCTCTCTTCCTCCCTCCCTCTCCCCCTCCCTCTCTCGCTCCCTCTCCCTCTCCCTCTCCCTCTCCCTCCCCCTTGCCCCTTCCCTCTCCCCTTCCCTTTCCCTCTCCCCTTCTCTCTCCCTCTCCCTCTGCCCTTCGCTCTCCCGTTCTCCTTCCTCTCCCTCTTCCCTTCCCTCTTCCTCTCTTTCTCCCTTTCCCCCTCGCCCTTTCCTCCTTCAAAGGACTGGTTTCTTGACCCAGCTCATTCTAGGGAGGAGGAGCTCTTGGAGGGGGAGGAGGGAGAGGTCGCTGAATTGCGGATTCAAAAAGATGAAGTTCTTTCGAAATCGTCTTTTTCGATGAGGTCGGAAGAAAATGTAAGCAGACGCCGTGCAGACGAAAGTTTACAGCAGCTGCCCGACGGTGAAGAAGAAGAGGAGATTTTCGCTCGACAGGAAGGTACTGTAAAAAAAAGAGGAAGAATCCTTAATAACTTGTAAAAACTAAAAATCCTCGGGAAACTCCTTTGTTTTCTCTAAGAAAACCCTGAAAAAAGCACCCTTAAAAACAATGGGAAACCCTAAAAAATAATGGAATACCATAGAAATCCTTTGAAAAACCTCAAAACTCCCTAGAAAACCTTAAGAAACCCTTTTAAAATTTTGGAAACCCTAAAAATTGTGCAGACTCGAGAAGCTGGCTTGGAAGCAGTGATGATCTCGCCAGTGAACCGGGAGAGGATAAAAAAGACAAGTGATAAGCGACAATTCGAGAAAAAAACCAAATGAAAGTGACTCGATTCAGTTACTAAATGGGTAAGAAATCAATTGGGGAATGTTTAACCAAAAAGTTGGGCCCTTGTAGTCCTATGGAATCTTTCCTTCTCCCTCTCTCTCTCTTCTCTCAATTGGATTGGGAAATCAGAAATACGAATATGAAAAAGTATCCAGTCAGAAAATATCGAGTCTCAAAATGAACTGGTCTTTTGGACTTTTTGTTCTTTTGGACTTGTCTTTTTGGACTTTTGTCCTTTTATTTTGGAGTCGTCGGTTAAAAACACAACAATCTATAAGTTATGTGTACAAAGAGGAGGCGGTCAAATCGGATCCTACCGAAAAAGTTGAAAAAAAAGAAGAAAAGATAAAAAAAGACGAGAGGAAACTTATCTTTTCAAACGTACCCTTTTTTTAATGTAGGTTTTATGGTTTTGTTCTCTCTTTTTTTGGGTTCTTTGAGTATTTTGTTTCAGTTTAAAGCTGGCCACTTTTGTCTCATCTGCCGTTGTATCGAGGGGAAGAGGTTCTCCCTTTTTATTTTAAATGGATGAGAAGAAAGAAAAAATAGTTTGGTCATTTGAAATGTTTTTAATATTTTCTTCGTTAGAGTTCTAAACCTGGGATGATAGAGGGTCTACAGTTGTTACCTATAATATGAAAAAAAAGTACACGGAAAGAAAGTACTACTAAAAGTTGAAAGGAGCAACTATGTATTTGTGATCGTGACTTGTTTTTTTGTCTTTTTCTCAAGTTTTAATCTAATGCAAACATATTTTGGGTTACAAATACTGAATTATTTTCACATTTCATCTTGTGGCCGTATTATTTGGGTAACGGACAAATACAAGCCCATGTTTTTTTTTATTCTCGTTACTTCATTTCTTTTTCCTTTTCTTTTTTCTTTTTCCTTTTTTTTCTTTTTTCTTTTTTCTTTTTCCTTTTCTTTTTCCTTTTTTTTCTTTTTTCTTTTTTCTTTTTCCTTTTCTTTTTCTTAATATTTGGGTTACGGACATTGGATTTATGTCACATTTCCATCGAGAGTACAGTGAAGTTGTACTTTTACACCGTATGTCTCGTACTTTCTTTTCTTACTAACCGGATCGCAAAGTGTCGAGACTTGTCTACCTCCAAGAAATGATGTGAAATGATGTGAATTGATGTTTGCCCGGGCCTTCAGCACAGTCAACCGTAATGCTATCTTTCGCAAATCGTGCATGCTCCATCGTCTATCAACCAAATTTTCTTTTTTGTTCGTGCATTCTATTCTTGTCCCATTTCCCTTATCTTTCCTCTTGGCGGTCCCTTTAGTGATACTGCAACCATCTATGATTGGCACTGACCAGGGTGATCCTTCAAGGGCATCTCTTTGTGATTCAGCCCACCTTCAAGCTTTGCAAGACTCTAGTATTAGGGTTTCCCCGTTGTTTATTCCTTTCGATTGCGGATGATACGCTTATTGTTGTTGTGGGTCCTTGAGGCCAAGTTTTATCTGCCGAAACCATTTTGTGGAGCAACAGTGTAAGTTTGGTTTATCAATTAACTCATTTAAATGTGCCCACAAGGTTTACCTTTCGACTTACCTTGTCCTTATGGGTTTTCGAATTGAGTCCCAAAGGGAGGGTAGTAAAGCTTTAGGTTCCCCTATTGGAGCTCCATCCCTTGTGAACCAAGTTGTTACTGGTGATGTTGTGTTGGAGGACCTCTCGCACTGTGATGACCTTCTTAAGCTCTCCAACTCCTAAGTGGCAGTTGCATCTCTATCTCGCTTGGACATTATCGCCAACAACTCTATCATTATTTTTTCTTCAAGTCTTACTCGATAAACTTTTTAGGGTGCTCCACCACGTTGGGCATGGGATTTTTGATTGGTCGGAGGGCTTGTTTGCTCGGCAACAGGCTAGCCTCCCAATTTCTAATGGCGGCTTAGGTTTCTTTCTTGTGGTTAGAGTTGCTTCGGTGTCACATTTGGGTAGTTGAGCTTTGGTGGAACCTACCATCTCCTCTTGTTTTATTGTGGATGATGTCCCCATTTTGGCCCAGGTCATCCCTAAAGTGGAAAAAAACCTATTTCCTTTTCATGAGGATCTTCTCATCGCTCGTGCGATTCTATTGCTTGATACTCAAGCCCAGATTCCACCTTTTCCATGACTTATTGCCAACAACAATTTCCGTTTGTAACAACGCAGATCTGAGCAATTGGTTGCATTAGATTTTCATCAACAACTAAACGCGCAACCTTCTGCTCAATTGCGTGCTCGTTCAAGTTCGTGTCTTGGGTTTGGTGTTGGACGCAAGCCACATCAATTTTTTCGACAATTCATTCGACCTTTTATGAATTAAAATCTGCTTTACACCTTCGTTTTCTTTTGCCTCACCCTTTTATTTTGTTTGCAACCAACCTTTTGATTCTGAAGGGATTCGTTTGCTTTTTTGCTCATGTGGGGGACAACATACTGTTGCGCATGATTTGGTTTGCTATGCAATTGTTGCAATTGGTGCCGAAGCAGACTACATTGTGAAACGAGAATTTTCTCATATACTCCTTCCTCGCTCCAAATCTAATGCTTTCCGAAGTCCCCCGGTTAACTTTGTTTTCCCCCTCGAGGTTGTGAAGACTTTCTACGCGGTCCTCAAGAATCCAACTGTGTCCCACGTTTCTTTTTCACATGACATTGCATACGAGCGTGGGGGTTGGGGACGTGACGACTTCTAAAGAAAGACATTACGCTCACGGAGACCTGACGGACCTGTTTGTCCAATTTGTTCCATAAACTTTTTGCTCTTGACGATTTTCTCTACAACTGTGTCTAGAGGACCAGGAAGTCCTCCATTGAGCTTCTCGTTGTGTTTTGTGGTCAACATGTATTAGTTGCCACTCAACGAGCTCAACCTGTGGCCTTTCTACGGCGACGCAAGGTGGGGGTGACACGCGGGGCCTCCCACATCTTTTGCCATGGCATCCAGTCCTCATCCACGATCTTTGGGGTTGTCGAATTTAGTTTGTTAGGGTTGTGAGGCGTTATGTCTTGTAGGTTTTCCCTATGTGTGTAGTCATCTTTGGTAGACTTGTTTAGTTTTGGCGGTTTTATTTTAGGTAGAGTTGACTTTTTCATTTGTTTTATTTGCTTTAGTCTCCTTTGGCTTTTCTAGTCTTCAAGTGTTTTTCATTTTTTTCTTTTTTTTACCCCTTTTGTACCTTGATGTGTTCTCCATCACACTTTTTGCAAAAAAAAAATCTCACTTTTCATTAATATGCTTCCAAATGTGTGAAAACAATTGGGAACTGACTTGTGGTCATTCCATACTATGTGCGTATTATACTATGTGTATAATAATATATGCGTATCTTATATGTGTAGTATATGTGTATAATGTTGTATGTGTATCATACTTTATGTGTATTATATACTGTCTGAACTTGTAATGATCTGGTGGTGTGAATTTGGCAACCGCGTTTTCTATTTTTTCTTGCTTAAACATTTAGGTTGCTAATGTTTAGATAAACATTTTCCCATTTGGAATGTTGAAGAAGATAATAATTCCAAATTTTACATAAGAAAAGTGTTGAGCTCGTGGCATCTCCAGCTGGAATACTTAGAAGGTATGATAGTGTCTCCTTCGATCATCCCAATCACATCGTTGCTAGAAGTTATAACACAAATTCGGTCGCTAGTTATTTTGTTAAAAATCATATAATAGTGTTAACAACACCTTTTACGGGATTGAATAACAGTTTGTCACATCTCCATGCACTAATTAGTATACTACATTAACAATTCTCATTAACGCAAACAAATCGTTATCGCTAGTAACGATGGGCAGTGTAGTACACCATGCATCGTTGTTAATTTAATGTTTTTTTCGCTCCGTGCACACATGCCGGATTTTAGGTTGAAGACCGTCGATGGGGAGGCTATAATCCTATTCTTCAATCGTGACCGTCAGGTTACAAAATTGACAAGTGTGGACGAAGAAAAGGTTTTTTAGGTGGAGAAAAAAACGTTAACGCTAATAGCGGTACTCGACCACACGGTATAGTAACCATTTACGTGTGTATAAACGCTGCTTAGAGAAACGCGCTTCCGAGTTCCGACACATGCCTTCAACACGCTTGTTCACAATTGGAGATTTAATCCTGGCCATGCGTGCAGAATTCTAAACGTTCACATTTGAAAATTTTGTCCTGCAAGTGCGGGCGGCAGTCTTTCGAACCTTTCAGATTTGAGATTTTATCCGGGACACGCGTGCCAAATTTTGGCCGTTCACATACCGGGATTTGATCCCGGACACGCGGGCGGAAGTCTTCGCGTTCACATTTGAAAATTTTGTCCTGGACGTGCGGGCGTGCGGGCGGCAGTCTTTCGAACCTTTCAGATGTGACATTTTATCCGGGACACGCGCGCAGATTTCTGGCCGTTCACATTGCGAGATTCGATCCTCGAATCCCGGAGTGAAGGATAATTCAAAGTGTTCACATTTGAAAATTCATCCTAGACACGCGGGCAGACTTTGTGGTCGTTCACATTGGAGGATCTTTTAGCGCCTACACGCGGGCGGAGTTTTGACCGCTCACATTTGAGAACCAATCCGCTGTTGGTAGCAAGATCTCCTCGTGAGGCTCTCAACGATTCTCGTCTGATTCGGTTTTTCGTATCGCGATCTTCTCCGGTCGGTCTTCATCGGTAACTGAACCCTATTGGTCGAGCTGGCATCAGAGGATTTTCATCGAGATCTTTCATGAAGATCCTTTATGATTTGTTTTGGGAAAACGAGCTGTCAGTGATTATATAAATGAGCTGTCAGTGAAAATATCCGTACGACTTTTCGTACGATTGTCCGTACTATGACTGTATGGACACCCATTTTTTTGCGATATATATCGCGATGATTTATGTTGGTCCCGGTACGATATATCGAGGAATCTGCTCGATCGATATTCGATATATTGAATATCGCAGTTATCGCGATATGAATTTACCCGATACCCAACACTAGTATTTTGTATGAAGCATAACTTGAAATTACGTTACAATAATGTACGTTATTTATTTCGCACTGAATTTTCAACACGGTATTCCCATGAGAATACAGGACGGTGCTATACTGTATCCTGTCCTTTGTTTGTAAAAGCGACAAATTTCTTGAAAATAAGTTCAATTAAATTCCCTATTAGTGTTTGTAACACTATTTCAGTCGTACCTTTTTTGGCCGGAATACATAAAATAGCGTTAATATAACTATTCAAGCGAGTGGCTTAAGATTAGCCACGTCACTCTAATTGAAATGAATATCGTTCATACTAATGTCGCCTAAACACAAACAATTTCTTCCCACCACTAGAAATTGCAGGGTACCGATTCTTTATATTGATGACGTGGATAATTTCCAGCCGCAGACTAAATAATTGTTACCAATACTATTTAATGCTCCAAGAAATCGGCGCTGAAGTACGGAATTAACCCTATTAAGCATCAGCGCTATTTTCCAATGACGGAATCCGTACATTCATCCGTACAAAAGAAAAGTAATTCAAAAAGTACCATTTCGTACGAAAATATTCTGTCCGTACGCCACACTATTTCCATCGAAGTGTACTTTCATTACTAACGCTAATTGAAAGAAAAACCTAATTAGAATAATGGAAAAAATAGAATTATGGATTGTATTTCGGGTTTTTTTTTTTGAAAAAAGGGCACCGAATTGGCGTTATATACTCTAATAGCGATTGACGGTGTACTACACCGCGAATTGTAATTAGAGTAATGAAAAAATTAGAGTAAAAAAGCCAAAAAAAACAATTAGAGTAATGAACTCTAATTTATGTGATATAACTTTTTCACAGAGGAAATTTACTCTAATTTATTTAAGTAAACTATATTGGGTTATGTCGGCAATAATTATCCGGGCTGAAATAATGAACACTAAATTACGTAGACAAACAAAATCTGTCAGTCCGTATAGTTTTGACGTAATTATGACGTCAGTATTATTTGTCGCGCTGAATGTCAGATAATGTTCACACAGACGAAGATGCTGTCGACGGACGAGAGTAATGCGAACGGCTTTTTCCCGATGTGATTGATTTTTCGTTTAGTGCGATTTCACGTGCGAGCGCGATTCTATTAAATCATTATTTGTACCTTTTTACTTAAAAAAGTACAATTTTGCACGGTCGAACGTCGTCCGTACTCCACACTATTTAAAACAAACCTATATTACAATTTTTTACGCTAATTAAACTTACCTAAATTAGAATAATGAAAAAATTAGAATCGTTTACTCTATTTGATGTCATAGAGTCGAAATTTCGAGCGACCGAATTAGAGTAATTTACTCTAATTACGATTCGCGGTGTAGAGTAAATAACGCTAATTCAGTGCCCTTTTTTAAAATAATTTAAACCTGAAATACAATCGATAATTCTATTTTTTCCTTAACGCCTTTTAGGGTTCTTTTTTTAATTAGCGTTAATAACGGAAGTATTCTTCGATGTTTATAGTGTGGTATACGGACAAGGTTTGTCTGTACCAAAATGTAATTTTTGAAATAAAAATGTACAAAATTTCATTTAATGTAATTCCACACACATGTGAATGTGCACTGGGAAAAAGAGACGCGAACTCGAATATTCAGATTTTGGTGTACGAATTGTCAGATTTTGTACGGGTACATATATTAATGTACATCGATACGGCGGGCATTTATTATTCGAAAAAAACCCAAATTAGAGTTAGGGTGGCGTTCCATCAGTATATTCTGTAAACGTACGCACGTAAAATAATATCGTATATTGAGGATCTTCAAATATTTTTCTCACCGAAAAACATCAACTTGAAATCTTCATTTGCATACCATGTATGTGTGGGCCAGGTCATAATTCGACATAATTTTTGCACTCTTTGTAGATGCCTTGTCAGATACCAACTCAATTTTTTTAGGATTTTTTAACTTTCTGTTTTTTCGCGTGACAAATGAGCGCCGCCAAAAATAGTGTGAAAAATGGGAGCTAGCAAAAATAGCTTGACGAAAGTTCGTTACGAGATTACTTTTGTGATATCGATTAGGATTTTTGAATGGATGTATCATGTGCGAAATTTTTAAATTTCTATTGCTTGCCGTATTTGTTGATATTTGTGTATTTTCTAGGTCTGTATAAGGATAGAAAAAGGCAGAGGCAGTCTGCCTCTAACTCCCTTCTCCAAGCCCCCACACTTGTTGTAGTCAATGAAAGGCTGGATAGGGAGATAGAGCCATGGCTGCCCATGCCTTCTAGATAAGACAGGGGTTAGATTAGGTAGATTTACCAAAAGGGGTCTTGACGGACCCAGTAATTAATCCTGGTACCTACCGTGCATTAAATCACACGTAGCCGTTAGCTTTGTCCGTTAAGCCTATGACTAGTGCTACTATACGTAGGATTTGATAAATATTTAAATAGTCACACAAAGACTAATTCGTTTAACAGGCAATATATACGTAGTGCATAGATACAGTTTTATATACTACAGAGTACAGTACGGTGACGAAATGCATACCGCGCATTTGTTTCTATAGCGAAAAAAATACCGCGCATCAATATTTGACGGCTATAATTAAATGCTAGTTCTGATCGGACGTCCGTGATAGATGCCAAGATCGCGGAATAGGTTTTTGGCACTTTGCGGTCACAGCCACGTCAATTAAAACGTGGCACAACCACGTCAATTAACACGTGGCACAACCACATTGGCTTGCAGCATCTCCGAGGATTGTAGGAACAAATCTGGATATGCCATGTAATGAATTTTTGGCCATGTCGTACAATGGTCGTACAAAAGGTACACCGGCACCTATACCTCTATGTACTATACAGTGTTGTGATTGGTCCGTACCTCATTACTAGAGGGTTTAGAAAGGGGTTTTATGACTTATAATATTTTGGTAGGTAGCCACCTCTCTCCCAAAGAGCATCTGTATAAATCGGCAAACTTTGCCATTTAATATCAACTCATTTAGTTGACCATTATCAGTGATTCTTTTTGCTGCGGACTTAATGGAGTCCACGCTACACAGGGGTGTAGTCGGTCAGAGTGTTTGCCATCCAGGGTGGCTGCATTTCTAAGGGAAATTAAAGTGGGGAATATTATCCAAAACTCATATTCTAACTTTGCATTTTGTGGTGGAACTGAGCACACAAAAAGTCTTATTTCACAGGGGTGAAGCTGTTATGGGGTTCTGATTGTCAAGGGGTCAATCATTTGGGTTTATATAAACTTGGAGTGGCCACTATCTAGATTAGCTTCTTTAGACCTGCGAATTCTGTGTGGGAATGGAGCCTATAAAATTACAGGTTATGGGCCCACCATTTAGGGTGCCTATGTTTTATGGAACAGACTACACTTATTAGGAGTTTACGATGGAGGGATTTCTTTTCAAAAAGCACTTATGGGGAATTATTTCGGGAAAAGTGAGGTGTCCTCCACAGGGCGTTGGTGGAACTCACTACCGAGATTCATCTAGGGCTTCCCACAAAACCAACCGGATTTTAGATGCAACAATAGGTGAAGGGAACATCATTGCTATGGAAAAGGGAAAAAGGGAGATGGAAAAGGAACACCTATGGTGAGGGGAGCTAGGCTTTCGGCTACGGTCCCACTTGTAAGGGTTATAACTAAAACTGAAGAAACTGATAGTACAATTCGGGAGTATAAAAACATTATAGCATAACATCTCATTCTTAGAAATGTGTCTAAGCCCGTAGCTTTCACTTTTTTAAATCTAACTAAGTCTTTAGAAATCTGGGAAATACTAAGACAGATTTATAAGAGTGAGTCAATATAGAGGCAGCAGTTATTAAAACAGGAAATATAGGCCTATGTTTATAAAGGCGGTAGCATGATAGAGTTTTGCAATGATATTGCTGCGTTATATGTTGAGCTTGCTCCTGCAAGATATGTAGAATCTGAGGAAAGAAAGATTAACACACTAATCGTGAAACTCCCAGATGAGTACGAAGACATCATTTACTATGTGTAGCCAATGGATGGTGCCTCATGAACTTGGAGCATTACCATGGGGTTAATTCTTGTGAGGGAAAACACTTTCGAGCTTCATAGGGGAAGTGACAGGGTGAATGCACTAAGAGCTGGAGGTGCATGGCGAAAACGTGATGAAAAGAACGACGGTGACGAGCAAAAGCGTGATGAGAGGAAGAAAGACAAAGGTAAACCTTATCGAAACTTCGGTGGGAAGAGAGGGAGAAGAAAAGAAAGGGGAGCTTTGAAAAAGAGGGTTTGATTCTTTTGTAGGGAACCGCGTCACAATATGGAGGAATGCCCTTGTTTGGAAGAACTTTGAAGTTGGAATGTGGATGAGGAGGAAGAAGGGGAAGAGGAGAAAAAGGATGAAAAAATTATGGAGCTCCTTCACATCGGTAGTATGGGGAAGAGAGAAAAGCACACAAAAATTCCACGAAAGCAACAGTGTACTTTTGGAGGCATAAGGGAAGTAAAGGGAAGGGAGGTACTTCAAGGAGTGTCAAGGACTGTAGAGAGTATGACTTTGAAATGAGAAAGTCTGATCTACGATCCATAATTAAAAAAGGGAAAATAAAATAATGAGGATAATTTCATAGATATTTTGGAAACAGAAAACAAATCGGAAAGGGAGACTTCAACGGATTCCGAGGAAAGGGGAAAAGTAAATCTAACGGGGGCTTTAAAGGATAGAGGAGAAGAGGAATATTTGATTAAAAGTTTAGGGGTGGAGAAATATTTTTTGGGAATAAAAATAGAAAGTGATAGTGGAAAGAATTCCATGGGAGAGAGTGAGGAAAGTTCAGAAAATGGGGTAATAATCATGGATAAAAATATGAGTTCGAAAGATGTAGATTTTATGAGGAACTTAGTGGGGACAATTTTTTGGGAGGGTAATGGATTTGACATCATTAATGGGAGTGCTGTCATTTATGAAGATGTGCATGTAAAAGGGTTAGCATCTGGGTGTGTCTTGCAGATTGGAGATGGGGGTGACTGTTTGAACTACAAGAGGGAAATCAGATTTTGTGTGGATGGAAAAGGGATGAGGTGGATAAAATCTTTGCTCAAATTTATGAAAAGTGGGATGCTAAATAATATGTGTGATCACAAGATGGAATGTTTATTTCAGCTCATCTAATAGACCTTTTAAAATATGAGGGTATTTCCTTCAAGTTTTATGAAAAGAAAAGGAAAAGGAAAAATAAAAAGGGGAGGGGGTGTTTCTTTTTTTTGTGGGAGTTGAAAGGTAAATAGACTAGAAAATAAAGGGAGTGTTGATATTTGTGTATTTTTTAGGTTTGTATAAGGATAAAAAAAGGTAGAGGCGGTCTGCCTCTAACTCCCTTCTCCAAGCCCCCACACTTGTTGTAGTCACTGTAGGCTGGATAGGCAGATAGAGCAATGGCTCCCTAGGCCCTCTAGATAAGAGAGGGTTAGATTAGGTAGATTTACCAAAAGGGGTCTTGACGAACCCAAGAATTGATCCTGGTCCTACCGAGCATTAAATCACCTGTAGCCAGTAGCTTTGTCCGTAAAGCCTAGGACTGGTGGTGTTATACGTAGGGTTTAATAAATATTTAATAGTCACACGTAGACTAATTCGTTTAACGCGAAATATATACGTAGTGGATAGATACAATTTTATATAGTACGGAGTACGGTACGGTGACGAAAAGGATACCGCGCATTTGTTTCGATAGCGAAACAAATACCGCGCATCAATTTTCGACAGCTATGATTAAATGTTGGTTCTGATCAGACGACCGCGATAGATGCTGAGATTGCGGAAAAGGTTTTTGGCGGTTTGCGGTCATTCCCACGTCAATTGACACGTGGCACAACCACATTGGCTTGCGGCATCTCCGAGGATTATAGGAACAAATCCGGATATGCCATGTATCGACTTTTTGGCCATGTTGTACGATAGCCGTACAAAAGATACACCGGCACCTGTACCTTTATGTACTATACAATGTTGCAATTAATCCGTACCTCAGTACTTAGTTGACCGTTTTCACTGATTCTTTTTGATGCGGACTCAGGGGAGTCCAGGCTACACAAGGGTGTAGTCGGTTAGAGTGTTTGCTTGCTAGGGTGGCTGTATTTCTAAGGGAAAGTCAAAGTAGGGAATGTTATCCAAAACTCATATTCTAACTTTGCATTCTGTGGTGGAACTAAGCACACATAAAGTATTATTTCACAGGGGTGAAGCTATAATGGGGTTCTAATTGTCAAGGGGTCAATCATTACGGTTTATATAAACTTGGAGTCGGCACTATCTAGATTAGCTTCTTTGGACTTGCGAATTTTGTGTGGCAATGGAGCGCATATAATTATAGTAGTCACACGTATGTTCATTATCCAATGTGTTGCGGCTCAATTTTTTTTCTGTAAATGGTGATGTCCCTCGACGAGTAACATCACCATTTACAAACACTTTCGAAGCGAATGCTTTGCGAAAAGATATCCAACAGTCATTGTTACCTCCCAAGCCTTTGGAGAATATTGGCAAGATTCCTTGTAATGTTCTTCGCATATAAAAGCAAAATAAGTGGAATAACTTGGTACGGATAGGTGCCGATTTTTGTAAACTAACCCACCTTTTGTTTGATGGAACGCCACCCTTAAGGATTAATTAGTATATATGTTTTTTTTGTTTTTTTTTCCTAATTAGCTTTAATAACACTAATTTTTTTTTCACGCTATTTTTTCTTTTACTCTAATAGCGATTGGCGGTGTATTGTGTTGTAGCTACCTGCCGGTTGAATTGATTGACAGCTTCGCTGATGCGGAAAAAATATAAATTGGACGGTCAATGTTACGACTAGACCTCTTGGAGAATCTCGACAAATTCTATGCAGCGGTTGTTTTTCAAAAACGAAAAGGAAAAAAGTTCGGCATGGTTTGAAAAGGTACAGAAATAATTAAACTACAGTAGTGCATAGTACTTTATTGTACAGTAATTTACTGTACAATACTTTATTCTACAGTAATTTTACGTAAGACTTATAGTTCTTCATTTTCGAGAGGTTTCGTTTTAATTTGCATCTAAAGGTAGATTTCCATTAGGCGGTCCCAGTAAATGTACGGACAAGTCTACTGACAACGTTTATAGGAAGTCCGCTCCATTATGTTGGGCCATTAACAAACCTTCCTCAATTATGATTGGTGCCACATTGGTTAGATTTGAGATTCAGAAAATCTTAAAAAAATCTACAAACAGATAGTCAGAACGAAATATTTGTACGACATGAGGTAGTTATTCATTCGTATGTAAAGTTTGCGGCCAGATTTTGATTTTGAAAATGGAAATTAAAATTTCGAAACGGAATGGCAAAAAGACGCGGCAAACTTTGAATGTCGGTGGATGTTAGAGAGAGCGTGAGAGGATATTTTCGACTCACCTGCATCCAGCGTGGCAGCCGGCACATGGCCTTTAGGACTTGTATGCCTGAGATCTCTTGTTCAAAGTGGATATTTTTTTGCTTTTTCACTTGTACCACTGGTACACGACCAGTATCGTGCAACTCTCCTCGCGAGGAGAGTATCTTCACATTGGACGATGTGCGCTATTGCTACGAGGATCTCAAAAAGTGAAATATCCAACGGGTAGGAATTACGCCTACATCATTGGAGCTCCTCGACAGCTTTCCGGTAAACGATGCTTCCAGTAACAAAAAAAATGAAGGTACCAATTTGTACGGCGTTGTACGAAAATGTACAGCGTCAAGTAACAAACCTCACTTTTCGTCTATTGGAAATTTACCCTAAGTTCAATGTAACGTTGGACGATTAAATTTCAATTTTGCGGCTATGGGTGGCGTTCTATCAGGAAATTTTGTAATCGTACGAACAACAAACAACATTACGGAATGCTACACTTTGCACCTTGTTTTCTCGCACAGAGTCTGTAATCCACGTGCTTAGTCTGTAATCCACGTGCTTAGAAATGAGTGGTACCACGTAAGATAAGATCGTATATTAAAAATTGTCAAATATTATTTACACCGACCAACTTCAACTCGAAATCGTCATTTCCATACCATGTACATGCAGACCAGGGTATCGTACCACACACATTTTGTACTCTTTGCAAACGCTTGTCAGATGCCAATTCATAATTCTTAGGGTTTCTGCTTTTTCGCGTGAAGAATGAGCGCTTCCACAAATAGTGTGACGAATGGCCGATAACAAAATAGCGCGACGAAAGCTTGTTACGAGATCACTTTCACGATTTCTGTTGATTTTTGAATGCATATATCATGTGCGAAATTTTTCGATTTTCGTTGGTTTGCCGCCGTGATATACCTCTTTGAGGTACATCACCATTAACAAAAACTTTCGAAGCGAATGCTTAGCGAAAAAAGATCTAATGGTCATTGTTACCTCCCATAACTTTGGAGAATATTGGCAAGATTCATTGTAATGTTTTTCGCGTATTAAAACAAAATAATAGGTACGGCGTTGTACGGATATGTCCGAATTTTTGTAAACAACCCCACTTTTCGTCTGATGGAACGCCACCCTAAGTTAAAATCCAACAGGTGCTCTCACCGTGGAGCTCACGTAAAGACAGAATGTGACTGTACGCAACACTTTTATTTACATGTGGTTGTCGCAATTTTGTTACCGTGAACCTTGGCCGGTCGTGTGAATTGTTGATTTTATTATGACTCTCTACGTTCACAAGCGCGACAAAATTTTAAGCGGTTGAAACAATATTTTGATAGTCAAAGTTGTCCAATCGATTGACCGTCAAATTTTGACTCAAGAGTTCTTTCCTTGTACCAATGTGTAACTTCAAACGTACATTTTTTGACAAAATGACGTAAGTGACTGTGCGCAACAAAAACAGTCACTGCCATGATTAATTCCCATAACTAAATAGTAAATACATATTTTATTGACCACGGAAATCCTCTATATTAGTTGTGACGGTTATGAATTTCTACTACAGTAGAATAAAGTACATTACATTACAGTACAGTACAACGCCAATCGCTATTAGCGTACATGTTTCTTTAGCGTATAGGAATAATTACAGTGATTTACGTTAATTAGGAATTTGAAAATTTTCAAAAAAAACATACATTCTAATTGTTTACTAATGCTTATTTGGGTCTTTGATAAAAAAATATGTCGGTCGCAAACATGCTTACACTAATGTAGGTACTTGTACAAAATCTGACAAATCGTACAAAAATCGTACGTTTACACAGTCGAAACGTGGTTGTTAGATGAATATGTGCGAATGTGATATTTGACAACCCGATTTCATCCCCTTTTAGAGCGCATATTCTCATGCGTCCGCGGTTACTAAAACTCTTTAATTATATTTTTTCACTTAAAAAGGTACGCTTTTGTACGACCTGACTTTGACCGTACACCACACTATTTAAAAGACAACGCATCTTTGTTTTGTACGGTTCTTGTAAAAAAACCCCAAATGGCGTAAAGAAAAAAACAGAATAAGTTATGCTATTTGAGAATTTGAAAAAAAAGGCGGGACGGAATTAGTATACATTACGCTAATAGCGATTGGCGGTGTATTATACACCGCCAATAGCTATTAGAGTAAATAATAATAATTCTGTGCCCTTTAAAAAAAAAAAAACCTGAAATACAATCCATAATTCTATTTTTTCCATTATTCTAATTAGGATTTTTTTTCAATTAGCGTTAATAATGGAAGTACACTGCCATGGAAATAGTGTGGCGTACGGACAGGGTATCTCCATAGGAAATGGTACTTTTTGAATTACAAAGGCATAAAAAGACACTTAACATTATTGCGCACACATGTGAATGTGCACTGGAAGAAAGAGACGCAAACTCATCGACAAAAATCACGGTCTCCTATGTTCGTCCGTCGACCGTGTGAATAGCCCGACGGCGTACGAATTGTCAAATTTTGTACGGGTACACATATTACTGTAGACATTTAAAGGGCGGGTATTTATTATTCAGGACAACCCAAATTACAGTTAGGGGTTAATTAGTATAGATATTTAAAAAAATATAATTCCTGATTAGTGTTAATAACACTAATTTTTTTTTTACGCTATTTATTCCTTGACTCTGACAGCGATTGACGGTGTACTGTATTTGCCGGAAGATATCTTGTCACGCTCCTTTTACCATCCTTTGCCAATCCTTGCGCACTTTTTGTTTTTTGTTTTTGCTGCTACTATTAGACAGTAATATTGTACGGTTCGTACATAGGATGTACGCTTGACGAATCTTTGACGGTTTTTAATATATGAACACAAGCCCACGTGGCATCACTCAAGAATACGGCTCAAGGCACGCATGCGACAGTTGCTGTAGCACTCGAGCCGGTTTGGTTCCAAATTGTTTAATCGGTTTTTGGCCTGGATTGGTACGATACTGTACGAATGCAAGGACATTCCGTATCATAGAGTACAAGCAAAAAAATTAAAGTACATAAAATTCAGTCTACTGCTGTATCAAATATGTAGAATGCATACGCTAAATTTGGCGACACGTCATGCAGGACTTTGGCAATGTCCAACCGGCATTGGTACGATAATGTACGAATGCACGGATATTCCGTATCATAAAGTACAAGCAAAAAATTAAAAATTACATAAATGTCAGCCTACTAGGCTACTACACCGCCAATCGCTATTAGCGTAGAAGTTTCTTTAGCGTATACGAATAATTAGCGTGGTTTACGCTAACTGGGAATTTGGAAATTTTGGAAGAAATCGATTACTCTAATTAGGAATTAGGGCTTTTTTTAAATAGTGTGGATAATTCTATTTGAGAATAAATAAAAAAAAGCGGGACGGGATTAGCGTACACAACGCTAATAGCGATTGGCGGTGTACAGTACACCGCCAATCGTTATTAGCGTTGTGTACGCTAATTCCGTCCCGCTTTTTTTTAATTTATTCTCCATTAGCGTAGTTCATTCTATTTTATTCTTTAACTCTATTTAGGGTTAATGTTTTAGTACCGTACAAAATGGAAGTACGCCATCATTCAATTAGTGTGGTAAACGGACAGTATCAGACCGTACAAAATTGTACCTTTTTAAGTGAAAAAGCATAGAGGTACCAAGCGTTTTAAACGCACGCATGAAACATCAAAAAAATAATGATATATGCGCACGGAACAAATGGAAATTTTTGCTTTGCCCTTTTTCTAAAAGGGGAAAGCATTGTAGTCGCCTTCGTCTCTGGTGACAACGAGAATCGATCGTCGATTTTTTTGTTTGAGATCTTGAGCCGTTGAATGTTTTGAGTTTTGTTTGTCGTCTTTGGTGACAGCGATTGTTGACCGTCGTAATTTTTTGGTGTAAGATCGTGAGCCGTTGAATGATTGTAGAATTTTGTTGTAATGAAAGTAGACACGTGGAACAATGTTATTTGTTGTATTTCGCGAAGTTGTATTCTGCCGACATGATAGTACCGCTGAAAGAATGACGTAGTGTTCGTTTACACCGCGGTCATCCTGCCGACATGATAGTACCGGTGAAATAATGACGTGGTCGTTCATTTTCACCCCGGTCTTCCTGCCGACATGATAGTACTGTACCGCTGAAATAATGACGTAGTTGTTATTTTACTTCGCGTCAATTCTGCCGACATGATGGTACAGAAATGATCTAGATAGATCACGCGTGCAGTTCCGAAGTTCGTCATTTGAACTACGTCAGTCTACGCCGTTCATTTCCAATCAGAATTGCAGTTCTGCTATTTAACCAATTGGATACAATATGTCCAGAGGTCAGTCATTTTCATTTGCACTTACCTGCTAAACACTCGGAAATCGTACTTTCCATTCTGTACATGGTTTACTAATAGGTTTTCCGCACGCCAAAAATCGGCGGGACTAACGGACACGACTGCTAGACGAGTCGCGTTAACTTCCGCATGATCAAGGATAAGTTCTCCTGCTTGTTGCTTATAATATCTAAACTGGTCGTTCAAAAGAAAAAAGCAAGACCTAACTTATTGGTCTTACTTTGCACGAATACGATATCATCTTGACTTCACTTGCATGGTTGCGTCACAAGACACCCATTACTGCGCGAATCGTTATTAGAGTCTAAGGTTTTTTTGGCGATTTTTTTTTGGCGATTGTTAAATTTTGTTCCAATGGCAAAAACTAATCATTGTTTTTAATTTTTGAACCCAATGCAAAATAATAGTAGATTATTCGATAATAAATCATTGTTTTTATTTTTTGAGTCCAATGCATATAATAATAGAGTATGTAACGCGGAAATAAGTTGACCTGACGGACTAAATAGTATGACGCGTTATGTATGCAAAAGAAGATGACGAAACTAAGTGGATTGTTTAATTCGCATATTGATCATGTAAGGCGTTTAACTAAGCGTAAAAGTTTCCTATTGATTTGAGCGTGCGTCTTATACTTATAAACAAAATTAATGAATGGATTGAATATATAGTGTAGTATTAAATATTTTAATGATAAATTTAGTATTCACACTAAACCGTAGCATTGTGGAACCATTATTTGTTTAAGTAGAAAAGTATTGGTTTTTAATTATTATATTAAGGTGTTGCGTTTACATTTTTTATATTTTTTTATCAATACATAATAGTACAAAAGAAGAAAACAAAAAAAAAACACAAACAGAATAAATAAACACAATACAACCTTGATGACATAACTAAGAAAGAAAAAGCATCAGACCTAACTAGGATTCAACCATCTTAGTCCAATGACCTATAAAGTTGGAACAACATCAATATTAGCTCGATGGCTGACTAACACTACAAATTGTTCTTTTTTTGTTTATTACTTTTTGTGTTTCCGATCAAGCAACTTATTCGTAGACTAAGATTCTTGCATAAACATCATTATCAGCTCAATGGCTGACTAACATTACAATCACTTATTTTTTTTTATTTTTTTGATTACTTAATACTTTGTTTTAGTTTTTTTTTTTTTTTATCAACCATTTTAGTCATTAGACTTAGAGGTTGCCTAAACATCATTATCAGCTCGAAGCTGACAAACATAACAAACATTATATTTGAATGTCAAATTACATTGATACTTTGGGTTTTTTTTTTTTTTTTATCAACTTAGTCTAAAGACTAAGAAAGTTGTTGAACATCATTATCAGCTCAAAGGCTGACCAACATTACAAACATTGGTATACAATACAATAGAATACTTTGAATACTTTGTTGTGGTCATACTTTGAGTACTTTGTTTGTCTTTGACTACTTTGTTGCGGTCATACTTTGAATAGTTGTGGTCATACTTTGAATAATTGTGATCATACTTTGAATACTTTGGTTTGTGATACTTTGATGACTTTGTTTATTTTTTATGATATTACTTGAAATAAACAAGTATCAAACGTGGCAAATATTTTGATATACGTAGCCTATAATATTTAAAGGACTAAAAAAAATATATAGAACCCTGAATTGGGTGTAAATCTAACCTTTTAAACCTATAATGAAGTAAAGATAAAATGTTTTTCAAGCTTCTAAAATCCCTACACACTAACATCTTTGGAAAAAAAAAATTATAAAAAACTATATATATAAAAAACACAAAAAAAATTGTTGCCTTAGTTATAGAAAATAAAAACTTTCTTCTATTATCGATACTTGTTGAAGATGGGGTCCTTTGTCCTTTTATGTTTGTCACATTAAGTTGACTCGTTGCTTTCCACCTGTACAAAGAAACACCAAAGTTAAAAATTTGTGTGTATTAGTTAAAAAACTCTAGCTAAGCGTCTGTATCTGTAATAGTTGTAATAATATCAATATTACAAGACAAAGTTACAATTTAAAAAAAAAAAAAATGAAACACAAGTTTATATATTTTGTTTTTTGAAAGTGTGATTGGTAAAAAAAAATATTTGTTAATTTTGATAATAAGAGATTCTTAGCTTTAATCGTTTAGGAATTATTGTTGCAGATTTTTCAAAACTTTCCAATTTGTAATGGAATTTGTTTTGAAAATTTCGAAGGAAGACCTACGTAAAAAAAAAAAAATGTCATTTTTTTCAAAAAAATCTTATTCTTGTTACATACAAAAGAACAACAGAATTAAAAATTGATCGTACCTTAACAATGAATGTTCTTTCATGCGATTCCAGAATGGAATCTTTTGCAGCTTTTGTTAACTTCGTTGTCCATTGGTTGCACGTGACTCCATTCCGGGCCAGTATTGTTGGGGAAAAGATCTTTCCATAACGAACTTTTTTACCTATATCAAAACAGTAATTTAACAAGATTGAATGAGAATTAGTCTTGTAAAGCTTTATGAATATGGAGCAAGGTTTTTTTTTCATAAGTTTCAATAACAAGTTTGAAATTTACCTTTGTCAGTCATTTTCACCACAAATGTAATTGCTTCTTCGGCTATGGTGAAATTGCAGTGGGTACAATGGAAAGTTTTTTTTCCGAATTTGTCACCAACTATGACTGGGGAATAACAAAAAGGGTAGGCATGATCTTCTTTTGGTGTTATACAACGATACCCCTGGCTCTAAAGATGAGCACGTGACAAATTTAACAAAATCAAACCTTCGCTTTGTGTTCTTGGTGGACATCCTTGTTCAATTTCTTGGAATCTGAAAAATTGAAACCATACTACGTTAGATGAAGAGAAAAAAAAAATCTATGTTATATATAAACATAAGTAATCAAAAATCTAATGATATACATCTTAAGTTTATTATTTTAACAATTTTCTACGTATCTTTTAACAAGAATATACAGTGCATCAAAAAAATATAAATTAAAATGATTTTAATATAAATTTTTAAAATTTCATAAAATTTTAAATAAGTTGTCTAAATCGTTCATTTAATTGTATTCGTTTTCTATTAATGGTTCTAAAATATACATCAAAGAAATATAATATTAAATATAATTAACTTTGGGTAAATGAAAAACATACCTTATAACGTCTGGTGAGAGACCGTCAGATCCCTTTTTCACCCCTGATCCAATTACTCGTGATATCGTGAAATTGTCTGTCAGGAATCGAATTTGAGAACTATAAAGATAGAAAAACAACACAACAAAAACTTAAATGTTTTCTTTTTTATTTATGATATATGTAGCAATACAATTGTAAAAATTACTAAAAGATATCTATACTTTCACCTTCTACATCATCTTCATCATCATTATCATCATCATCTTCATCATGATCACCATCATGATCATGATCATCATCATCATCATCATCATCATCATCATCATCATTATCAACATCATCATCATTATCATTACATCATCATCATCATCATCATCATTATCATTACATCATCATCATCACCATCATCATCATCATTGTCATCATCATCATCATCGTCATCATCATCATCATCGTCAACATCATCATCGTCAACATCATCATCATCATCATTACATCATCATCACCATCATCATCATCACATCATCATCATCATTATCATCATCATCATCATTATCATCATCATCATCATCATGATCATGATCATGATGATCATCATCATCATTATCATCATCATGATCATGATCATGATCATCATCATCGTCATCATCATCGTCGTCAACATCATCATCGTATGATTACATCATCATCATCATCATCATTACATCATCATCATTACATCATCATCACCATCATCATCATCACATCATCATCATCATTATCATCATCATCATCATCATCATCATCATCATCATCATCATCATCATGATCATGATCATGATCATCATCATCATTATCATCATCATCATCATCATCATCATCGTCATCATCATCGTCGTCAACATCATTTTCGTATGATTACATCATCATCATCATCATCATTACATCATCATCATCATCATCGTATGATTACATCATCATCATCATCATCATTACATCATCATCATCATCATCATCATCATCATCGTCATCATCATCGTTGTCAACATCATCATCGTATGATTACATCATCATCATCATTACATCATCATCATCATTACATCATCATCATCATTACATCCTCATTATCATCATCATTACATCATCATCATCATCGTCATCATCATCAACCCATCTTTCAGTAGGAGCAGACAATGCTCTAGAAAAGTAAATAACTAATAATTACCTTTTTTACATAAGAATATTTAGACTCACAACCAAACAATAATAAGGAAAGAGAACGAAACAAACAATTCCCAAACCTTGTAACATGTAATCGAAAAAGAGGTTTCCGTGTCATAATGAGCTTACCTAAAATAGAACTCCCAATAGCCGAAGAAAAAAACACTTACACTTGAATAACAAAAAATACATAATATCGTATATATAACGACAATTACAATGTATATAGCATATCGAATAATATTTCTATCACATGTAACTGATATAGTATAAAACGTTATAAAACGTTATAATACATATTTAACATAAGTAATATATTATAATATATAAAATAATGCACGATATTATGTGTTTAATATATTTGAAGTAGATGTTATATTATAAACAATGTATATAATAATAGTTGAATTATAATATATGAAATTACTGTTACAACTACTGGTATAGTTGTACTGTATACTAATAATAATTATAATAAACATAATGTTATGGTTAGATATAATTGTAATAAACATAATGTAATGGTTAGATATAGTTGTCATAATATATATAACATAACTTTTAGTTTCAAATGTTATGATTACTAAAATGTAAAACTTTATTATACATATAATAATTAACATAATATAACGGTTAGATACAACTGTTATAATATGTCTAATATAACAGTTAATTTTAACTGTTAAGATAAACATAATGTAAACTGTTATAAAAAATATAATGTAATAGTTAGTTAACACTAATAATTAACACATTATAACAGTTAGATATAAATGTTAAAATATATATAATAAAATAGTTAGTTCTTACTATAAAAATTAACACATTATGATAGTTAGACTATATATAATGTGTAACTGGTTAAAACTCGAATAATATAACAGTTAGATTAAACCTGCTATAATATGTGTAGTATAGCAGTTAGATATAACTATTTAGATATAAATGTTATAATGACTGTGTGGATATAAATGTTAGATATAAATGTTATGATGTATATAATGCCACAATGTTATAATGCATATAATGCCACAGTTAGTTAACATTGTAACATAACTTATGAATAACATTAACAATAACAACAATAATAACAATTACAACAACAATAACAACAACAATAACAATAACAAAAAACAAACAACAACAACAATAACAACAACAATATTAATAATGTACTTTATTCATGTTTGCAAACCTACCTTGCTTTCGTCAATCTCCTCTCGTCATCATTTGATTCCAAACCACCGAAGATTTTTCAACAACAACCTGAAAGTCAAACTCACCGCCCAAAAAAATCAGGAAAGCACCAAATATTAAGGTGTATGTCTTCCCCAATTAACAAGAGGTGGTAAACGCACGTCTACACCTCTCACCACAATTTTAGTTTCTCGGCTTATATTATCAGATGTGAGAATCATTACCTCTTTTTAGTTTCTCTAGGAACCATCATCTCATAAAATCAAAGTATCGGTCGATAAGCTAGAGAATACAATGCCCATTGCTATGTGAGATAATCCACACCAATTTGAGTACGTTTATTTTCGACCTACAACCACAAATTAATGTTAGCAGTGTTAGCAACACTCTTTAGTCAATTACCCACAATGAACCGCGTTGCGATAAAAAATTATATAATAGATGATTATGGTCGAGTGTGAACACCGATAGCTCACTAATTCTAAAAGCAACAACCAGAGTACTAAAGCACGAAACTGACCTCAACTGACCTAGTGACAAAGTGTCATCGATAAATACAGGCAATAATTACAAATCAAGGTGCTACATTCCAAAATAACTTGTGGAAAATTAAACACAAAGTCGATGAGATTTCTTGTTGCAACTATCAAGTATATGTCAAACAGAGACATGACCTTCTTTGACATTTTTTTATGGTTTCCCAAAAACAAAATGATTCCCTCGAGAATGTTTCCGTTACTAGAGAATTATAAAAATTGATCCTTCGTGATAAAATTCACCTTGCCACATAAATATATGCAACACATAAACATATGCAATACCTTGTGAAAAGAAAAACTACAACATATGCATTGCATCATAAGACATCATTACATGGCCTTCACAAAATCTTCTATTAGTTTTCATTATGGAACAAAAAACATAAAAAAAAACATGGAAAAAGACATTATGAGCTTAAAGTGGCAATATAAACATTTCCCAAAGAAGTTACAAGGAGGATATACCTTTACCTCTGAAAATATATAAATAGAAATTGAGTAATCCCGCCCATTTCAAAGCACCTTCATTTATCCACAACCTCCACTGAAGCCTTATCAAAACTGGAAAAATAATGAACCTACAGGCAGAATAAAAACGAATCAAGAGAAGACAAGGAAAACTCACCCCATGAAAATTTGTGAAATGGATGGTCAGAATGAGCTGTGCTGCATTGGAGTTGCTGGAGGCAAAAGCCGGAGTTGCTGGAGGCAAAAGCCGCCCTGAAGGACCTGTTGATACTTTGATCGAAGCAAATTTACAAAATTTGCAACTTGCAAAACAAAAAAAGGTGCCAATTGTCACAAGTGACAATGCCAGTATGAAAACCCATGAAAAAAAAAGTAGATATTTATAACGAGGGGAAATTTCCAATGATCACTCATCAAATCAATATACATACCGAAATTTATCAATGACAAATTTTGATAAAAAACACGAAGAGTTACTTGAACAAAAATGATATACCACAAACAAGTGACTAACATGTGCACATATTTCGAGTGCCCGAGCACAAAAATCACTATTAGGGGAAGAAAAACATAAACTTCTGAAACCGCAAAATAAGCACATGAGATACATGACATAAATATGTCAACAGATCTACATCACTGACCGCCCGGTGACCACCCGGTACAGTACTTTGAGTAACTTTTGCACTATACCGTACTGTAGTCAATGTGGATAATGCGCTGGAAAAGTGTGCAGCAATAACACACAAAAATGATTTTCAGCAAAATAGACATCAAGGAGAGAAAGAGGAGATATCGCGTATTTCATAAGAGAAGAGAGAGGAAGAAAGGAGAGCGAGAAGAGGAAAAAGAAAAGAGTGAGAGAGAGAAGCCTCTGCAAATGGAAACACACATTGCCAAATAGGGACTCACCAGAATCTACAGCCTGAACCTCGCGCTCAGTGGCATCCTCCTTGGCCAATGGGGCGATGAAAACTGAGCAAACTTGCCACGGAACTGTCACCCATTACTGGGACCGACAAAGTGTTCAATAAAACGTTTTCCTCAAACGTTTTAAACTCATTTCCACTTCTGCTGGTCTAGGTCTATGGTGGCCACTGAAAACCTGTCTATCATTCTAACCGATAACTGGTAAAACAATTTGAAGGAGATTCACAGTAAACCAGCTTTCCAGATTTAATATGTGACTTTTCTAACAAGTGAAGAGCAACCGACAAAGGATAGGCCTGCTTGAGAAAAAATGTCCTTCCATCACATATACAGAAAAAAACGCACAATACAAGCGAATATCTAACCAGTAACAAATATATAAATTTCACTCTTCACTCTAATCTTGTATTAACACATCAAACAATCACCATTTTGCTATTTTATTTTTAAACACACCAATTTAGATACATGCATTGTGAGGTGACTATTGTTGTTTGTATTATTTTTGGGAAAACTATGGACTCTCAGCGATGAGATAATCTCGTCGCTAGAATAGCGATGACCAGCGACGAAATGTTTTCTACTTTAAAGAGACGTTACAGAATTCAAACGCG
Organism: Zygnema cylindricum; assembly: GCA_037447655.1. Lineage (NCBI taxonomy): Eukaryota > Viridiplantae > Streptophyta > Zygnematophyceae > Zygnematales > Zygnemataceae > Zygnema > Zygnema cylindricum. Next base: position 46,562 of record JBBHKE010001410.1, on the reverse strand, counting down.
TCAGATGAAGAGAAACATAATACGAAAATAATTCCGTGCGTACTAAAATGAAACATTCTGTTACGACCTACGGACGGATATCACCGCGGATTATATGGACAGATTCGATTGTCGGCGTACAAACTCCTTATTGATGTTGGAGAAAGTCGGTGTAAGTTAGATCATCAGGTACAACCAAAGAAGTACCGATCAGTATGAATTACTTAGGACAAATCAGGATTATTTGCAGCAGGAAGTTGTACTTAGGATTAAGTGCACTAGGTAGTGGAACCGACAGCACGATAGTGCGCCTACAGTGATCTTATTGGCAGATAGATAGTCAGATAGTCTTGTTTGTATAAAATAGGGATTAGACATTTGATTGAATTAACTTGTACAAGTTCACTAAGGAAAGTGACATTTAAGACTGTTTTTGCAAGTGTGTCACTTTGTGACTGATCAGAGTTTGTGCTTGAAACTCTGTCAGTATATTGTTAAGTGTGAGCTCTAAGTGAGCTGTGTTGTAAGCCTAAGTGGCTTTTTGTAGTGTTAAGTGTAAGCTGGTCAAAGTGGTCATTTGTGTGGTACTTCTAGGTTGCCTTTTTGCTGAATTAAATGGGTGACTCTACAGCTTCTGGTAGTATCCCTGTTGTCCCTGTTGCTGCAGAGCAACAGTTTGTGTAGTCTTGACAAAATGTGGTTTCCAAGGTACACCGTGAATCATTTTAAGAGTCAAGGTATTTGAAATTTTATTGGTTAGTCTCTTGAAAAAAAACTTAGTTGGTTTAAAAAAAAAATGCCCTCTCCCTTTCCCTCTCCCTCTCCCTCTCCTCTATTGAATATTCAAAATATCTAGAATTGATGAGGGGGAAAAGGAGGGAAGGAGGGAGGGAGAGAAGGGTAGACAGTTGTACTGGTTGACAGGAGGAGAACTAGATTAGCCCTCGAATGACGAGACAAGGGGAGCTGTTGACAAGACACTCAATAACCGCCGGGCGTAACGATTTGCACTTTGTCGCAACCTGTGCAGATGAGTACAGTAACAAGTTTGTCATTTTGAAATTTATCGTAATGTAGGTACACAACCTAACACGAAGTCACGAACCGAGGCCGATTGACTTTTTGAACGCCAACCGCCGAAAAACGATTCTATACGATACTCCATGCGCGGGCAACCTCAAGGGCCATTAAACTTCCAAAGTAGGCCGTCAACGAAACATTTTGCCGTACCGCCGGCAGAATGTATCGTTTCAAAACCGCAGAAAGCGCCGTCGCCGTCGATTAAGTTTTGTCTTTCCTACCTCATCGGCCATCAAACTTTTAAAGTAGGCCGTTAACTAAACATTTCCGTACCGCCTATAGAATATTTCAGTGATTGCGTCACGTAAGATGATGTTCGTACATAACAGGAACAGTACTATCCCATTATACATGGTACAGTACTGTACAAAAATGAAAGGCCCTTGGCAACCAAAGGGCAAAGCACCGGGTCGCCCGTGACTTTTTTTTTAAATGCGTTGACCGACTTTGACTTCATAATAAAATCAGTATATAAATAAGAGTCTTTCAGACGCCTTTCTGGAAAGCCTTATATAGGCGGTGTGTCCGTTTTCTGTTCGTCCGCAGTACGGATTGCCGCACTGTTTATAGCGTTGCCAACCGTCAATGTGCACACCGCCGTACGGATGGCGTAATGAAATATTGCCGTGCGTCAGCGGTAGACCGCCGTACCGCTGGCACGATGTAACGTTGCCGTGCGTCGGCAGTACATACTGTCGTACCGCAAGCACAATGTAACGTTGCCGTGCGTCGGCAGTACATACTACCGTAGCGCAAGCACAATGTTAGGATGCCGTGCGTCGGCAGTACATACTACCGTACCGCAGGCACAATGTAACGTTGTCGTGCGTCAGCAGTACATACTGCCGTACCGCAGGCACAATGTAACGTTGCCGTGCGTCGGCAGTACATACTGCCGTACCGCAGGCACAATGTTACAGTGTCGTACGTCGGCAGTACATACTGCCGTACCGCAGGCACAATGTTACAGTGCCGTGTACGGATTGCCGCACCGTTTTTAGCGTTGCCAACCGTCAATGTGCAGACCGCCGTACGGATGGCGTAATGTAATATTGTCGTGCGTCAGCGGTAGAGACCGCCGTACCGCTGGCACGACGTAACGTTGCCGTGCGTCGGCAGTACATACAGCCGTACCGCAGGCACAATGTAACGTTGCCGTGCGTCGGCAGTACATACTACCGTACCGCAGGCACAATGTTACGGTGCCGTGCGTCGGCAGTACATACTGCCGTACCGCAGGCACAATGTTACGGTACCGTGCCTCGGCAGTACATACTGCCGTACCGAAGGCACAATGTTACGGTGCCGTGCCTCGGCAGTACATACTGGCGTACCGCAGGCACAATGTTACGGTGCCGTGCGTCGGCAGTACATACTGCCGTACCGCAGGCACAATGTTACGGTGCCGTGCGTCGGCAGTACATACTGCCGTACCGCAGGCACAATGTTACGGTGCCGTGCGTCGGCAGTATATACTGCCGTACTGCAGGCACAAACAGGAAAAGGTACAGGTCCTTCCATCCATCCTGGTAAAACGTACGGGTGGTCCTTTTTGTAACGAGCATGAAAAATTTGCATGAAAAAAGGGCATGAAAAACAGGCGTGATAAACTGAACAGGGTACATGCCCGTGTAACGGGCGTTGATTTACTAGTAGAAAATAAAAAACTACTACAACTTAGGGTATATGCCCATGTATAAAAGTACTTGTTCTCGCGGCTTCTGATGGCTTTGCATCCAAGCTGGCGGAAGGCACATGGCCAATGCCACGTGTATCCACATAATCGCGTGTTCGTCGCGGATATTTATTAATTTTTTCACGAGGCAGAATACTATTCGTTCACGCTTCAATATTGAACTCGTTCAGGTCACTTGTTGCAAATTGACAGGTTTTACCGACGAGGTATCCGATTACGCATCCGACGGTCAAGGTTTACGCCCATATCCTTGGAGAATGAAATGAAATTTGTCATCCAGTAACCTTGAGTTTCTGACAGAAAAAAAAAATGGTAAGGCATTGTCTGAAATTGTAAGTCCAGCAGTAAATAACCTCATTTCAACCGTAAAAGTAACGTCACCCTAACTCAAAAAAAAAATTACGTTAATATTGGAACTGTTTAACTAGTGTTAATTACTCTAATGCCGAATATTTTTAAGTGCAGTACAGTACCGTAGTGTAATGCACGAAAAGTGTCATTCGATACTATAATTTCACATTATTTCGTACAGATGTTCAAAATAAGTGTCAGATAATGGTGTCGACATGGAAATTGATTGCGTCGCGCGGAAAAGCGTACTCAGATTTGATTTCAAAGTCATAAAAACGAAAGAAAATCGCGCTAACTTGTTCTCACATGTTCAGGGGTCGAATATGTGAACACGGAGTATTGCAACTACCCTAAAAACATGGGAGCGCGTATCAATTACTTAACTTTTACATCGATTCACAATGTACTTTCTATGTTTTTTTTTTGAAAATTCTGTACATTTTCCGTACATTAAATCCGTACACGAAAGCTACGAATTTTACGAAAATTTCAAAATCTTAAAAAATTAACGCATTTTCGTAAAAAAATGAAAATCCGTACGTTTGGTACCTCTATGTGAAAAATTATATATTTATGAGTTTTAGTAGCCGCGGACGCATGAGAATGTGCGCTCTAACAAGGGGGTCTAATCGGGTTGTCAAAAATCACGTTCGCACTTATTTGTCCAGCAACCACGTTTCGACTGTGTGAACGTACGATTTGTGTATGATTTGTAGATTTTGTACGAATACCTATATTAGTGTAAGCATGTTTGCGACCGACATTTTTTTTTTTTCAAAGACCCAAATTAGAATTATTAAACAATTAGAATGTATGTTTTTTTTCAAAATTTTCAAATTCTTAATTAGCATTAACCACGGTAATTTTTCATGTACGCTAAAGAAACTTCTACGCTAATAACGATTGGCGGTGTACAGTACACCGTGAATTGCTATTATAGTACTTTCGCATGTAACCGAAACTTAGTCTTGCTACTTTGTTTTTTAGCGAAGATTCTCCGTACAGCTTTCAGAGCATTCGGATGTAAACGCAAATAGCTTGTTACTTAAAAAAGTGACTTACGTAGATGTGTAAAAAACAATGTGACAGATGGTGGTACACAAAATGAGGCGAAACTTCCACTCGGCTTCAATTTGAGGCGTCTCTCCGCACGCTGTACAATTTTTGTGACTTCGTAATGTCCGTACGCCACATTGTCGACGTGTCGAGACCCTAAAATACCCTTCGCTGTCGCACAGAAATGCTGTTTCGTTTTTCGTCTTTCCACTTGCCGACAGGTGGCCAATGTTTTTCCTACGCCGTATGTGTGAAGACACGTGTGTTTGAGAGAGACGGCCCTGTACGTAAATCAGCGCACGGAAAACAGTACGCACAGGCTGGAAACGTGCAGGGTATTTTTCTTTTTGGTACTCCGCGCACAAAAAATGTAAAAAGCTTCCAACACGTGCGACAGCATTTGCCTATTCGCTCACCTAATTGGACTTTATTTCAAATCACCTCGCGAGGTGATTTGATGTAAAGTTTGAACATGTGCTGAAAGGACGCGAAAGTGGGTCGAAATGCGGTACACGACAAATTGCATTGCACTAGACGACAAAATACTGTACGTATAAAGTTTCAAGGTAACGCAACTTGTACGGTAATAATTTCTATTTTCTGGTACGGCTGCGGATTTTCTCGTTTTTTTTCCAAGTTATGGAGGAAAGCGACAGAAAATAACTGTAACTTTAGCACATGCGAAAGTACCCTTAGCGTCAATGTTTTTTTCGCCATTTAAAAACATATTTTCTCCGTACACTTTTTTCGAATTGTGGATCTGACGGTTGCGATTAAAAAGGAAGATTCTCAGTTTCCAATTGGCGGTCTCAGATTGCAAATTGTTAAAGTGTGCACGCAGAAAAGATGTTTTGAGTGGCGAAAAAATTATTAACCCTAATAGCGATTCAAGGTGTACTGTACGAAATATGTAAAATGCGTACGCTAAATATGACGACACGTCATTGCAGGACTTTTGTACTTTTAACGTTTTTATGGCTCGCAAGGGTAACCCCTTGAAGCTCGATTCTCGGCTCTCCTTTCTTCCTACAGAGTTTCACTGAAACCCTAATTCGTCACAGGAAGCTTCCGTGCGTCTTCCTGCATCGTCGACGGGAATTGTCCTGTTCTCGCTCGCCCCTGAGCGCCAATGGAGCGTGAGCCGAGCCGTACGGCTCCGTACAGTCCGTACATGCCGCCCGCTTTGGCCGACGCGCCGCTCCGCTGTCCAAAATGCGCCGCGCCGTTGGAGCCCCGCGAGGTATGTGACGTCACCTTTTGCACTGTCACATGTTTTATGTCACGTTTTTCATGTGACGTTTTTTTCATGTGACGTTTTTTTTTCATGTAACGTTTTTTCATGTCACGTTTTTTCTTGTGACGTTTTTTCTTGTGACGTTTTTTCATGTCACACATGGTTGTCGAATCATATTCCCTGTCCTCTTCCTTCTGCACGTCACGTTGCGTTGCGTCACGTCACGTCACGTCAGGTCACTGACCTACAAGTGCCACGTGGCAGACTCAGTTGTCACACTTTTTTTATGTGAATCAACTTTTTTTCCCTCTCTCCTTATAAATAATTTTCCATGGCGTTTCAAGAGCAATCTTGAAGACTTTTTGTTTAGGGCAAACGAATGAGTGAATGGCAACCTATGTAGGGTTCACCTATGAGATAATATGCAATAATGTGCTAAATGTATTCTGAAGGAAAAAAAGAAAAAAAAGAGAATATCGTTTTTTTTTTTTTTTTTTAATTAACTAGCTCTAGTAGCAATGTAAGTTGTAGATGATGTACATAACTTTATTGTTCTTAAACCAAACCTCAGGTCAAAAATCGCAAGGTATGTGTTTCATGAATAGACTCTACATTTCACTTTGACAATGCACGAATTTTCAGTCAAGATTACGATTGTTGCGCTTCTTTTACTGCAGCTTTAACCAATTTATGCTTTTGTTTTTTTTCAAAAAGATCAACTTTTGCTTGCGATTTTTGTTTTTGTTCCATTTGTCTGAAGAGTGTAACCCCACGAATCTGCTTTTGTTTAAACGATATTTTAAGAGTTCAAACGCTATCGTTTAAACAACAATTAAAATATTTGTTCTTCACAAGCTTATCTAAAATCCACAACAAATTGTGAACCTCCACAAGGATGTCATTAGAACTTTTATTCGACATCAGCAAAACTCAGCAAAAATCAGCAAAAATAAAAAAAAAATCAGCATTGATGGACGATTCTTTAGAAATCAGTGACATTTCAGTTAAAACGACATTTTGTACAATCTCATCTCAGTTTTGATTATTAATTATTAAAAAAAATCAAAATTGACTGTGTTGATGATGGAAATTAACATTCATTTGAAAAAAAAAAAAAAAAAAAAAAAAATTTTTAATATATTTTTATTTTTTGACAGGAAATTTTCGAGAGGGATGGAACAACAATCGACACCCTTCAAACAAAGGACAAAATTATAAGCAACCTGGAAAGGCATCTGCCTTTTGGCTGAAAAGGAAAATATCCTACAGGAAGACAAAGACAAAACTGACAAACAAATTAGCAGTTTTCAAATTGTGTAAGGAAAAGAAATGTTTGCAATGACAAGTGGAAGATTCGCACCGAAAGAGAAAACCTGGATTATGGACACAGGAGCATCAGCTCACATGTGTGGAGACAGGGAGCTATTTGAAAATCTTGAGCCAATCTCACCACAAAACATCTACTATGCTGATGACAGCTATGTAGTAGCAAGCTCAAAAGGAAAGGTGAATCTTAAACTCAAAATAGATGGTCAGACTGTAGACAGGACTCTGACTCTGAGACCTCCATTGGCCCTCAGAGTATGCAGATCCAAAAGAAGCTAATCTAGATAGTGCCGACTCCAAGTTAATATAAACCCAAGTGACTGACCCCTTGACATTCAGAACCCCAATATAGATTCACCCCTGTGAAATAACACTTTCTGTGTGCTCAGTTCCACCACAGAATGCAAAGTTAGAATTTGAGATTTGGACACATTCACCCACTTTGACTTTCCCTTAGAAATACAGCCACCCTTGCAGACAAAAACTCTGACCGATCACACCTCTGTGTAGCCTAGACTCCCCTGAGTCGGCAGCAAAAAGAATCACTGGAAATGGTCAAGTAAATTGATAGTTATGGCTGGCCAAAGTTTGCCATTTATACAGGGTGCTCTCTGGGAGAGGCAGCTGCCTACCCAAAATTTATCTAAGTCCTATTCCCCCTCTAAAACTCTATCTACTGAAGTACGGCACCAATCAAATTACTGTATCGTACAGAAAAGTACAGGTGCCGGTGTACTTTATGTACGGCCATTGTACAACATGGCCAAAATGTCGACACGTGTCATATTCGGATTTGTTCCCGTAATCTCCGGAGTTGCCGCAATCCAATGTAGTGATACCACGTGTCACTCAATATCGCGGGGATCGCAAACCGCCAAAATCGTACGCCGCGATCTCGGCATCCTTTGCGGCCGTCCGATCAAATTAGATTTCAATCGTGGCCGTCATAAATACCTGCGCGGTATTCTTTCCGGCGTCAAACAAACTGCGCGGTATTTATTTCGTATTTGTACCGTACGTCGTACTTTACACAACTGTTTCTATGCAGTATGCATATAGTTCTAGTTAAATGAATTTGTCTTATTGTAACTGTTTAAATAAACATCATACCCAGTATTGTCTAATTCAATTTAGACTATCTGGATAAGACTACCGGCTATCGCGGTTGTGACAAACGGCAGGTACCAGGATCAAATCCTTGCTCTGTCAAAACTACCTTTTAGAGAAAACCCCTATAAAACAACTGTCTGTCTCCCTCTAGACAGCACAGGCAGCCATGGCTAACTCCTCCTCCGGTCTTCAGTGACTGCGACAAGTGTGGGGACTTGAGGAGGAGTTAGAGGCAGGCTGTCAATATCTACTATTTTGCTTTTTATTTTGCAATCTCTAGACCTAGAAAATACTTGAATTCCAACACTCCCCTTATTTTCTAGTTTATTTTTCTTATAACTTCCACAAACAAGTAAACAAACATCCCCTCCCTTTTTTCTTTTTTTTTTCCTTTTTCCTTTTCCTTTCATAAAACTTAAGTATTTAACACAGTGCATTAAATGAACTGAAATGATAATTGTATTACACATTTTATTTAACATCCCATTTTTCTTAAATTCGAGCAAAGATTTTATCCACTTCATCACTCTTTCATCCACACACAAACAGATTTCCCTCTTGCGATCCAAACAGCAAGCCCCATTTCCAATCTGCAACATACACCTAGATGCTAACCCTTTTACAGGCACATCTTCGTCACACCAAGTAGTGATGTCAAATCCATCCACCCCCAAATATTCCCAAAAAACACTAGTCCCCACTAAGTTCCTCATAAGATCTACATCTTTCGTACTCATATTTTTATCCATGATAATTACCCCATTTTCTGAACTTCCCTCACTCTCTCCCATGGAATTCTTTCCCCTATTAATTTCTAATTTAATTCCCAATAAAAATTTCTTCTCCCCTAAACCTTTAATCAAATATTTCTCTTCTCCCCTATCCTTTGAAACCTCTTCGAGTTTCACTTCTCCCCTTTCCTCGGAATCCGTTGAAGTCTCCCTTTCCGACCAGTTTTCTCGTTCCCTATTATCTATAAAGTTATCCTGATTAATTTTATCTTTCCCGTTTTCACTTATGGATCTTAGAACTGACTTTCTCATTTCTAAGTCATACACTCTACACTCCTCGACATCCTCAAGTACCTCCTCTCTATTTACTTCCCTTATACCTCCAAAAGCACACTGTTGCCTTCGTGCAATTACTGTGTGCTTTTCTTTCTTCCCCATACTACTAATCCGGAGAAGCTCTAAAATATCTTCATCCTCTTTCTCCTCTTCCCCTACTTCCTCCTCATCCACATTCCAACTTCTAAGTTTTTCCAAACAAGGGCATTCCTCCATATAATGACCTGGTTCCCTACAAAAGAAGCAAGCCCCCCTTTTCAAAGCTCCCCTTTCTTTTCCTCTCCCTCTCTTTCCACCAAAGTTCCGATAAGGTTTACCTTTGTCTTTCTTTCTCTCATCACGCTTCCGCTCGTCACCACCGTTCCTCTCATCACGTTTCCGCTCGTCACCGCCGTTCCTCTCATCACGCTTCCGCCAATCACCACCAGCTGAAAATGCATTGACCCTGTCCTTTCCCCTACCAAGCTCCAAAGTGCTTTCCCTTACAAGAATTATCCCCATGGTAAAGCTCCAAGTCCATGAGGAGCCATCCATTGCATGCATACGATAAATAATGCTTTCGTACTCACTTGGGAGTTTTATAAGTAGTGTATTAATCCTACCCTCCTCAGATTCTACACATCCCGCACTAGCTAGCTCAACATATAACGCAGCAATATCATTGCAAAACTCTATCATGCTACCGCCTTTATAAACATAGGCATCTATTTCCTGTTTTACTAATTGCTGCCTCTGAATAGTCTCACTCTTATAAATCTGAATTAGTACTTCCCATATCTCTGAAGACTTGGTTAGACTTAAAAGAGTGATAGCTATCGACTTAGACACATATCTAAGTATGAGATGTTTTGCTATAGTGTTTTTGTATTCCCATAATTTTCTGTCATTTTCTTCAGTTTTAATCCTTACCTGTGGTACCATAGCTGAGAGCCTAGCTCCCCTCACCATAGGTGTCCCTTTTTCCTTCTCCCCTATTTCCCCATCCACGGAAAGATTCTTCCCTTCACCTTCTGTTGCATCTGAGCTCCGGATGATATTCTGGGCAACCTCAGATGAATCTCCATAGTAAGCTCTTCCAAAGCCAGGTGGCGGACATCTCACTTGTCCCGAAACAATTCCCCATAAGTGTTTCTCAAAAAGCAATCCCGCCATTGTAAACTCCCAATAGGTGAAGTCTGTTCCATCAAACATAGGCACCCTAGATGTTGGGCCCATAACCTGAAACTCTGAGACCTCCATTGGCCCTCAGAGTATGCAGATCCAAAAGAAGCTAATCTAGATAGTGCCGACTCCAAGTTAATATAAACCCAAATGACTGACCCCTTCACAGTCAGAACCCCAATATAGATTCACCCCTGTGAAATAACACTTTCTGTGTGCTCAGTTCCACCACAGAATGCAAAGTTAGAATATGAGATTTGGACACATTCACCCAGTTTGACTTTCCCTTAGAAATACAGCCACCCTGGCAGACAAAAACTCTGACCGACTACACCTCTGTGTAGCCTAGACTCCCCTGAGTCGGCAGCAAAAAGAATCACTGAAAATGGTCAAGTAAATTGATAGTTATGGCTGGCCAAAGTTTGCCATTTATACAGGGTGCTCTCTGGGAGAGGCAGCTGCCTACCCAAAATTTATCTAAGTCCTATTCCCCCTCTAAAACTCTATCTACTGAAGTACGGCACCAATCAAATTACTGTATCGTACAGAAAAGTACAGGTGCCGGTGTACTTTATGTACGGCCATTGTACAACATGGCCAAAATGTCGACACGTGTCATATTCGGATTTGTTCCCGTAATCTCCGGAGTTGCCGCAATCCAATGTAGTGATACCACGTGTCACTCAATATCGCGGGGATCGCAAACCGCCAAAATCGTACGCCGCGATCTCGGCATCTTTTGCGGCCGTCCGATCAAATTAGATTTCAATCGTGGCCGTCATAAATACCTGCGCGGTATTCTTTCCGGCGTCAAACAAACTGCGCGGTATTTATTTCGTATTCGTACCGTACGTCGTACTTTACACAACTGTTTCTATGCAGTATGCATATAGTTCTAGTTAAATGAATTTGTCTTATTGTAACTGTTTAAATAAACATCATACCCAGTATTGTCTAATTCAATTTAGACTATCTGGATAAGACTACCGGCTATCGCGGTTGTGACAAACGGCAGGTACCAGGATCAAATCCTTGCTCTGTCAAAACTACCTTTTAGAGAAAACCCCCTATAAAACAACTGTCTTTCTCCCTCTAGACAGCACAGGCAGCCATGGCTAACTCCTCCTTCAGTCTTCAGTGACTGCGACAAGTGTGGGGACTTGAGGAGGAGTTAGAGGCAGGCTGTCAATATCTACTATTTTGCTTTTTATTTTGCAATCTCTAGACCTAGAAAATACTTGAATTCCAACAAATGATGTGTTGTATATTCCACAGTTCAGTAAGAATTTGTTTAGCACATCATTGGTAGAAAGCAAAGGATTTGAAGTAAGTTTGAAGCATGGGAAACAAGTGGTCAGTTTGAACGGATTTGTTGCAGCTGTAGGAAAAAGAGGAGAAAATATGATGTATACGCTTGATCTGGCTGACGAATTTAATTGAAAAAAAGTCTTTACTCAGCTGTAACAAATGATAATGATCTATGGCATAAAAGGTTGGGACATGTTCATATAGAAAGATTAGGAAAAATGGTGAAAAATGATGTAATCAAAGGAGTAAAACTGTCACAAGATAAGTCAAATGAGCTATGTGATGGATGTGCTCTAGGCAAAATTCACAAACTACCATTTCCAGCTGCAAGTAATCATAGAGCTAAGAGAGTTTTAGAAATAATACATTCGGATGTTTGGTCATCCACAATACCTTCTATAAGGGGAGTGCGATATATGCTTACACTAACGGATGATTTTTCAAGATATACTAAGGTGTACTTCCTAAAGAAAAAGAGTGACGTCTTCGAGTATTTTCAAGAATATAAAATATGGAGCGAAAAGATACATGGAGTTCCTATTTTAAATCTCAGATCCGATAACGGAGGCCAATATGTCTCACAGGTGTTTTCAGATTTTCTCAAAGAGCATGGAATTTCACGACAACTAACGGTTCCACACTCACTTGAACAAAATGGAGTTGCAGAAAGATTTAATAGGACATTTGTAGAGTGTGCTCGGACTATGTTGGCAGATAAAGGAATAAGTGTGAAATATTGGGCAGAGACCTTAAATTGTAATGCATATATTAATAATAGGCTAGAAAGTAAAGCAACTCCAGGTGAAAATCCATATGAACTTTGGACAAAAGAAAAACCCGATGTTAGTCATTTTAGAGTTTTTGGCAGTAAAGTTTTTATACTTAACAATGATCCAAGCAGATGGAATATGGAGCCAAAAGGAATGCTTGGCATCCTACTAGGATATGATAATAATGCAAAAGGATATAGAGTCAACATACCACGCATTGATCAAATTGTAGTTGCCATAAATATCCTTGTGAAAGATGAGTCAGAGTCAGTGGATGTATTTGCACTAACACGTGAACAGAGAAGCAAGAGGGAGATGGAGTACGTTATCCTTGATGAAGTGAGACAGGTGACTAAAGAGCAATCCACAACTCCTCACACAGAAACGACGGTGACGCCTGAGACATAAACAAATAGATCACCTCAGACAGAAACGAATGAACCCCTATAAAATAATATAAATAACTCTCTCCCATTGGCAAGAACATGAAGAAGAGATCCATCAATTCCAGCGTCAAATTTTCCGCGAGGGGGAAAAGAACAAGCACAAGAGAGAAGAGAATGAGTTCAAAACTCAGGGATTCAACAACAATGTATGCACATTCGGCTGCATCCAGAGAACCCCTGACTATCCAAGAAGCCTTCTCTGTACCAGAAAAAGAACATTGGATAGAAGCAGTAAATGACGAAATGAAATCGATTATGGCGGAGCAAACTTAGGAATTAGTTGAGCTTCCTCCAAACCGGAAAGCCATCGGAAGAAAGTGGGTATTCAAGGTAAAGTTAAACCCTGACAACACCGTTGAGAGATATAAAGCCAGACTAGTAGCTAAGGGATTCAACCAAAAGGAAGGGATCGACTTTGAAGAAACTTTTTCACCAGTAGTGAGATTTCCAACAATTAGAACCTTGCTTACATTCGTAACTATAGAAGATATGGAAGTCCATCAAATGGACGTTAAAACCGCTTTACTACATGGGGAATTAGAGGAAGTTATTTACATGAAGCAGCCAAAAATGTACGAAAAAAAAGGGAAAGAAAACCTTGTCTGTAAATTAGTAAAATCTTTATATGGGCAAAAATAGGCCCCTCGTCGGTGGAATATCAAATTAAATGAGTTTTTTACTAAGTTAGGATTTACTAGGATAAGCTCAGATCATTCAGTCTATATTATAGAAGGGGAAGATGGAGTAATTTATATTGTTGTTTACGTAGATGATCTGCTCTTAATGAGCAAATCACTCATAAAAATTAACAAAGTCAAGAAATCCTTAAATACCATATTTGAAATGAAAGATTTAGGAGAGGCAAAATATGTTATGGGGATTCAATTAGAAAGAGATAGAGCAAAAAGGATAATTTGACTTACAAAAAAAGAGGCTATCGAAAATATGCTTGATAGATTTGAAATGTCAGATGCAAAAAGTAGTGCAACTCCTATGGATAAATAAACAGAAAAACTAAAGGGATAGAAATCAGCTCAGGAGTTATAGTTAGAGACATAACATAACATGAAAATTTGACTTAAATTCCCTATAGACAGGTAGTAGGAGGTCTTATCTACTTTATGAATTGTACGTGTCTCGATATTGCCGCAGCAGTTGGGGTGCTTAGCAGAAGTTTGCAGAATCCGAAGAAGACAGATTGGGAAGCTGCAGAGCCAGTTATGTGATACCTAGTTGGGACCAGGAATTTGCGTCTTAACCTAGGAGGAACAAGTGTAACAATTGGAACCTGGAGTGATGCGAGCTATGGAGACATTCCTAGTCAAAAATCAACTACTGGATATGTAGTGCAGATTGGAAATGGAACGTGTTGTTGGAGTAGTAAACTTTAAAAAGTGACTGCCCAATCGACGATGGAGGAAGAATATATGGCAGCAAGGGCGGCGGTAAAGGAATTATTGTGGGTGAATTCAATTCTACAAGAACTAGGATTTATGTAATTAGGTCCACAAATTGTTTGGTGTGATAATCAGGCAGCTATTTCAATTGCTTCCAATCCATGTCACCATTTCAAAACCAATCACATGGATATTATGCTTCATTTCGTAAGAGAAAATGTCTTCTCAAAAAAATTTAAATTGCAATATTTACCATATTCGAAAATGGTGGCAAACATGCTAACTAAAGCTTTACATGCACCAAAGTTAGAGTACTGTAGAGAAACTCGTGGTCTAAGGGATTGAGAGTCCAAAGTTTAGGGGGAGTATTATTTTAGGGAAAACTATGGACTCTAAGCGATGAGATAATCTCGTCGCTAGAATAGCGATGACTAGCGAGGAAATGATTTCTACTTTAAAGAGACGTTACAGAACTCAAACGCGTCACACGAAGAGAAACTTAATGCTAAAATAATTTGTGCGTACTAAAATGAAACATTGTGTTACAACATACGGACCGAAATCACCGCGCATTATATGGACAGATTCAATTGTCGGCGTACAGACTCTTTATTGGTGTTGGAGAAAGTCGGTATAAGTTAGTTCACCAGGTACAATGAAAGAAGTACCGATCAGTATGAATTACTTAGGACAAATCATGATTATTTGCAACAGGAAATTGTACTTAGGACTAAGTGTACTAGGTAGTGGAACTGACGGTACGATAGTGCGCCTACAGTGATCTTATTTGTAGATAGATAGTTAGATAATATTGTTTGTATAAAGTAGGGATTAGACATTTGATTGTGTTAACTTGTACAAGTTCACTAAGGAAAGTGACATTTAAGACTGTCTTTGTAAGTATGCCACTTTGTGACTGATCAGAGTTTGTGCTTGAAACTCTGTAAGTATATTGTTAAGTGTGAGCTCTAAGTGAGTTGTGTTGTAAGGCTAAGTGGCTTTTGTAGTGTTAAGTGTAAGCTGGTCAAAGTTGCCATTTGTGTGGTACTTTCGGGTTGTTTTTTTGCTAAATTAAATGGGTGACTCTGCTGCTTTTGGTAGTATCCCTGCTGTCTCGTTGCTGCAGAGCAACATGGTCAAGTTTGTCGCTACATTCAACTTCCCTGCTACAGTCACAGAGGGGATGATTCATGCTTCCAAACAGAATGTTGACTCGTGTCTTGGCAATTTGGAGTGTTCTTTGTGGCGGCCTACTGATGTCAAAAGAGAAGCACAATTTTGCCGTACGATTGAATTGTAACTATTAATGGCGAATTTAGTGTTGTGTATCGGTGAGCTTCGTATTGGCGATAAGTCCATTAATCGATATATCGGGTTATTGTTATCGTTTAGGGTACGATGATTTTTTAAATGTTACGCTATCAGTAATTATAGCCCATAAATGACAATATATTAGCACTGATAAGCATAAACCACCAATAATGCAATAACCGATGTTTCCGTCGAGGGTGGTGACGCTCAACCAAAGGGCAGAGGTTGCAAAAGTCAAAAATCCAATTACCCGAATCTGACATTTTTGTTTTTTTCAAATTTGAACACCCGAAATACGGCCGGGTTATGTCACGGTCCTAAATTGATACCCGATACTCGTTTACGAAAAAGAAAGTTAACCGAAACTCGATTTCTCGAGATTGCCCGTACCCGCCCATACCTTCAAAGGTACAATATTATAGGTATAGTTTCTTTATACCTTCTACTATACCAAAAGTACAAAGTACAATAATATTGGATAGTATGGACACTATAGTACTGTAGTGGAATGTACCCACGAAACTTTCAATTATTTTATTTTTTTGCTTACCCGGCCGTACCCGAATTCGTTTTTGTTTTTTATGTATCACCTGGCCAAATCCGGCCAGCCCCCAAAGTTTTGCTCCTGAAACTGTTCCGGGTCTGACGCGGCCGGCCGGATACGGATTGGGTACGAATTGGGGTACTCGATTGCGACTGCCGAGAGGGGGGGGAGTGTTGTTAAAAAAAAAATGAAGTCGGATAACGGTAAATTCAATAACAAAAATTGAACAGTATGTAAATTTACTTACTGTAAGGGTGACGTTCCATCAGGCGAAAAGTGGCGTAGTTTCAGAAATTCGCGACCCTCCGTACCAAATCGTACCGCATATTTTGTTTTTATACGAAAAACAACATTACAAAGAATCTTGCCGATACTCTCGTAAGGTCTTGGAAGCAATATTGGCCGTCGGATGTTCATCTGCGAGGAGTTCGCTTCATTTTTTTCTGTAACTGTCAACCCACCTCGAGGAGGTGGCTTGGCATATACAGAAAAAAAAATCGTGACACGCTGGACGATTAAGCTACGTGTCATGATGGAAAACCAACGAAAAATCTTATGATTTGCACATGACACACGGTTTCCAAAGTATAACCGGAAATAAAAACGAAATTTCGTAATATTCCCTCGTCACGCTATTTTCGTTAACTTTTGTTCATCACACTATTTTTCTCAAAAGACTTTCGTTATGTTCGAAAAGTGAAATCCTAAAAAATGAGCTGGCGTACAGACAAGCGTCTGCAAAAAGTACAAAAGCTCTATCGTATTATGACTTTGTACGCACGTACATGGTACGCAAGTGAAGATCCGAAGTGAAATTTGTCGGTGTGAAGATTTTTAAAAGATTTTAAATATCCTGTCAAATCCCACTTGGTACCACTCAATGTAGAACACGTGGTGTACAAACTTTTCGTGAGGGAACATCGACTTAGGGTGGCCTTCCATTAGCGAAAAAGTACTTGGTACCACTCAATGTAAAACACGTGGTGTACAGACTTTTCGTGATGGAACATCGACTTAGGGTGGCCTTCCATTAGCGAAAAAGTGGAGTTGTTTACAGAGGGTCGTAACGATACGTACTTTTTTTTTTTTTCGAAGGAAAACATCATTACGGAAAAATGTATAAGGTTGTAGGCGTAAATTATGACCGTCGGATGCCATTATACTTTTTATCCGAGACGCCACATCACCAACCTTACAGTCTTTGACGACCGTGCACAAGGAGGACACTTCTCAGAGCCTGAACATGTAAAAATGGGCCGCGTGGAAAAGAAAAAAAAAACCCACGATGAGCGCACGCGTATTTGCGTACAGTCGCAAGGGTCATGCGCCTTCCGCCATGGTGGCTGCAAATCCGCCGAAATTATCCCGTCACGCTCCCACCATCAAAGTTTGTCGTTGTCTTTTTGTCGTTCCGTTTTGAAATTTTGGGTAGTACATTATAATGCCTTCTGTACGAGTCATTAATTACCTCCGCTGGTACAGATATTTCCGCTGGAACAGATATTTCCGCTAATACAGATATTACCTCCGCTCATACTGATATTGCGTTCAGACATTGCATTCGAAGATTCTTTCAAGATTTTTAGCATTCAATATTAACCTACGTGTTACCAACCAGATTGAGCCACCCAAATAAAAAGTGGTTTACTGACGCAACCTAATGGAAGGCACGCCCTTCAGTAAACATTTTCGTACAATTACTGAAACGCGTAATGGTAGGCCACCCTCAGGCCACTTCTCCATCAGGCGACTACATTAATCGTACAGCTACGTTTTCTGGCAGTAATATTTCGTTCACTTCTCCTTCAGGTCGTGTCAGCAAGGACTCTATCGTGGACCTGCTTTCCTTCGATTGTATGCACGTAGATTCCTATTCTGACGACGATTGTCGTCAAAGATTCCAAAAGCAAAATGTCTAAACTCGTATCCGTAAAACCAAATCGGAAATTTGAAGAAAGCAGGCGCAACAAATTCCGGATGACGATGGATGGTGGTGGAGGCGTCACGGCACATTCTTCAACAAACTTTTTGTGGTGGTTTTTGTCAGAATTGGTTTCCGCCTGAGGGCGCGTGGCATATGTCCGAAGGTGAGTGGCAAATGTCCGAAGGCGCGCGGCTCGTACGTGACCTTTCCACGCGTAAACATTTTACACGTCCGGTGATTGGCTAGTCTCCTCCCTGAGTAGACTAGCTAATCACTGGCCGAAGTGACCGCTTGCTTCGAAAACACATAATCAGACGGTCGACGTTGTCGCCCAAAAGTTTGGAGAATCTTGACGAATCTCCAGTAATCATGTTTAAAAAAAAAAAAAAAACAGTACGGCCCTGTACGGAAATGAGCTGGATCTGTACGGAAATGCACTTTTTCCAGTAATGAACCCCACTTTTCGCCTGATGGAGGTTCACCCTCAATTAACCCGGCGCGTAGAGTTGGCCGTACGATTACAGAAACGACTGATGGAACTTGACCCTAAGTCCGTACCAAACCACATGAACCATCGTCGACCGAATACTCCCGTAATTTTCCTACATCCTGCAGCGTATTTATGGCTACACTAAAATCTGTGTGTAGGAAACTAAGTCTTCAAAAACAACACTCCCCCGAAAACTTGGTTTCGTGCACCCGTGAGATACCGCTTTCACATGCAACTAACTGTTTGCCGTACATGCCGTACATTTACTCCAGTTCCAACTGTCACTTACTATTGTACTTCTCCCCCTATCCGTAGATCCATTCCAAAAGTCATTAGTACCACACTATAAGTATTGATGAAGTACACACTAAAAGATGCGGGCACGCAAACTTAATTTTCAAAAACAATACTTTCCACTCTATATCGCCTTATGATCCGGCTTGCTCCTTTGATCCGGAACTCTTTCTTTTAGGTATCGTCCATCCCCTTGTGCATTTTTGGCGGTCTGGACATGGACCCGGGCTATGCCAGTTCTCCCTCCATCCGGTATGTGGGTTCAACCCTCTCCTAGCACCTTTCGAGCGATCCATGCGATTTCCTCCCTTCCTGAGCATTATGGCCACCGGGCTTGACATGGCGGAGATATGGTTTTCTTTCTCTTTTTCATCACTCCTAAATTAACGGAGCACTAACTAGCTTTCATACCAATTGATAAGATGACTACACCATCAGAGTGCACAACAATACTTAAATGCACAAGAGAAAGCTCAACACAAAAAATACTCACAAAATTCAAGGAGAACTCTGGTGAAGTTGCTTAAGTTTTTGTGTACATCTACAGGCAAAGGTCCGTCCCTTTGTTTAATTATTTTTTGGTGTTTGATAATGGATTCTGAAACTACCGGTACTGGAGGGTGTGCACCAGGTCAGGTGCAGTGTATAGTAAGGAAAAAGTCTTTTAGAGTCCTTATTGCAGAGTTGAGAGAGATGAACATCATGAGTTTTGTGAGAAAAGCCGTCGGCTAATATATTCATAATTGTCGATAATTGTGTACTCCTGTTGTGAAAGTTACGCAAGTGATCTATTGCCTTAAGTTTTCGCTGGTAAGTTTACGTAGTGTTGCGCACTCTGAATGTGTAGTGATCCTATTGAGTAAGAGGTCTTTGCAACTACGGTACATACCTGTGAACACTCCGCTCTGGGACATGCCACCGATGACAAATATTATAGGGAGATTATTTGAATGTAATAAAGATTGGAAAAAAAATCCCTGTCAAATAAAAGATCCTGAGCAACTATAATTGTTGTTCCAAATTTATACCAGCTCTGACATGCATATTCTCAACAATATCCAGAAACATTTTTAGACAAATTTTACAAAAACGTTATATAAATGAAATTCATGAAATATGCACCTTTGAGAATATATAATAAAATAACCTATCAATCGTATCTTGCTTAAAATTATTGACAAGCAAACCTCAGAGTATACGAAGAAAAATTCTAAAAGAAGAAAGGTTTTATTAGAGACGAATAATTTAAAGGTAATAGGAAAAGACCATGGAAGCAAAAGATGCGTTCACTGAGTTTTATCCTTTTATCTGGTAGATCACCCTCTTTATCCCACCGAAATGTTTCCAGATTATATTTCGGAACAATTTTTAACTGATAAAACCACAATGAATTGTGTTCCGACGAACCTCTCCCTCAGCATATAGAAAAACTCTACACTATACTGGAAATACAACAGGTCAACCTTTGTGGAGGGCTCACCTCCTAACAACATCTGAACCACCAACCTTTATACATTTTCCAAATTAAATTTACACTAAATCTACAAAAGTCCTATATTCCAGTTCTAAACATAACCCTTTACCAAGTGTCCGAAACTACCCTACACACAACACAATCTAAGAAGTTCTTCATTTTCAAACTAAATTGAATTCAAAAAAAGATAACCTAAGCAACAAATATCAAATAGTATCTTGTATCCCCTAGTACAAAGAGGCAACTCTACACAACTTCAACAATAATTCTGGAAGACGTTCCTCCATAAGCAGAATACTGGAAATCAGTCGACAAAACATCTTTTACAATATAATCTTCTTTTATCCCATCCAAAAATCCGTTGCCACTCTTCCCGTCAGCCGCAATTGGTTTCAGAGAAGACGTAGAAATTTCAGAAAATTCTTCGGCTCTTTTCTCATGAGTTTGACGGTAAGTTTGCCCCAAAACACCATGGATAGAATCGGTATGCTGATAAAAGAAAAAAGCAGAGAAACAAACTAAATCAGAAGAGTCAACCTCAAAAAGAGATTATTTGCAAAAGACAAAAAATAGAAATTTCAACGACAAGAAACACAAAAAAAGATAACCCAAATTACCGATACAAGTAAGCCAAAAACAATAAACGAGATCATATGTGCAGTGGGAAATCTCTATAGCTTCGTATACTTCATGAAATTCCTGATTCAAATTCTCACTTTCAAAATTCTCCCAAAATACCTCATTCTGTATATTCACTTCGGACACCAAGTCTCCACCTTCCTACCTTGAGAGAGTTGAAGGCCACACTGATGTGGACATAAGTCTCCTCAGGTGTCTGCAACAGAGGGTTGGCCACACGCAGGCGAACATCCATGTTCAAAAGATCTGAAATCCGTACAGAGTAGAAGTCAACGTCAAAAGGACCTTCCTTCTCATATCCCTCCAATCCGAATGTCAACCCTCCTGCCAGCTCAGCCTCCTCTCCCACTGCCATTTTGGGCAGAGCCTCTCCATCCAGTTCCGCCCTCTCCAGATAACCCTCCCCTCGGTTTGTCTCGCTCCCGGATCTCGCTACGAGACGAAGCTTGTGCTCAACTCCCTCAAAGGTCCACACTATTCCCAACTGACGGATCCATGTACGGATCGCTTTTCCGTTGTCCAAAACGGAGGCGCTCTCCGTACGGTCGTCGTAGTACCCCACCATATGCATGTTGATTTGAATGGTTTTGTCGGATATGAGAGCGAAAGTCTTGTCGGGAAGTCCGTTGAAGTCGTACTTTGTCCCGTGGGCTCCGGTCAAATGGGGGTCATTGTTGCATTCCGGAATTCGGCATTTTCCTCCCACGGAACTCGGGGCAAAGCCCCCATTTGAACCCACGTACTTGGGTTTGGCGCTTCCGGAGTAAATAAAGCAAAGCCCTTGTTGGCAGTTGCCGCATCCGCTGGAAATACAAACAAAAGGAAAATAAATGTGAGTGAATTGTGTGAAAACTTTTTTGGAATATTGAAATTGGAAAAGGTTGGAGCTAACAAGGAAACAAGACTAAGGGGAAGAATATGTATCCTATTCCAAAAAAGAAAAGTTGACAAAGTTATGATGCAATGTTTAAAGTTTTAGATAGTCAAATTACGAACAAAGTTATAGGGATGAAGACATTTTGGGGTGGAAAAGCTTTCAAAACGGGGTTCTTACACTTTGACGAATTGGAAATAGGTGCATTTAAAGTAGTATTTGCACAAAAAGCAACATCCGGCACCTCCTCCGGTTGTTTCCACCACCTCAATATTCTTATTTCCCTTCACTTTCAGAGCCTTGGAGACGGATTTTGGGACAAGGCCAGATTCATAGGCATCTTCCTTGTACCCAAATTCACCCTTCACCAAAGGAATCTGCAACAGGAGTTAAGAAAAAAACGAGGTTAGAATTCTGCCGTACAAGATTATCAAATAAGACTATGCTGGCAAAAATTTTAGCTTACTTATTACTAACACTCAAGTTCATGATGTGAAAGAAGCTTAAACTAGAGTGAAAAACACAAATTTGTTTCTAGAACAACTACCAGGAAATCCGTACAACTAAAATGTTTTAGTAACTATGCATTCAAAATCACATAATTAAATCCAGTTGTTGACCGGAGAGTCCGCATTATTTCCTTGTACGGTATTGTCCTATCACTGGTCTATTATCAGCCTCCCCTCCCTCGCCCACCTTGAAGTAGGACAGGATGCCTCCGAATTTGCAGCTCCCCGTATTGCAGCTCTTGTTGAAGGACAGATCCGGGCCCTCGTCTTTATATTTCACACTACCGGGGGCGGCGACCTCGTTCCACGCCGCCGCGTCACGCACTGTCACAAGTGTCACGACGAGCAAGAGCAGCCACGTGGCGTGAGCCATGCCTCGGTTTCCGTAAAATTTCTGTGATTCCAAGTAATAAAATTACGTTTTTTTTCGGAATCGCCGAATTTGAGAGTTACTATGATCAATAGACAGAAAAAATAAGACCAAGGAGTAGAGGGAGAGGCGAGGAGAGATGAAAAGATGGGGGAGAAGACAACGGACAGCTGTAATGCTAATATGCAGAAAGCGAGATTTATATAGCAAGAAAGTGTACGGACGGAGCAGTCGGAATGCTTAATTGTTTATATTTGGACGGATTCGACATGTCGACTATTTCCCCACTTGAGAGGACTTCAGAGGACTTCAAAGGTAAAAGGTACATAGTCGTACGGAAAGCTTGTTCGGTTTTTTGTCGTATGTGAGCGCCCTTGGCGTATGGGAACTGGAAATTGTGACATGACGCAAAAAAAATAGAGTTTGGGTAAATTCGGTCGTTCCGTACACCTTACCAGCTATAGTCACAACCGGCAGTTTCAAAATTCGATCCTGCCAAACGATTTTTTTGTTGGTGCTTTGCTTTCCATTGACGACAGGAGATAGGCACACGATCTTCCGTACGGATTAACAAACCTAGCGGTGTTTTCCGTACACAATTCCAAACAGTACATTTCGTTGCTTCTAACAAGGTGTCATGCAAAACGTGGCGCCTTCTCTTTCGAATTTTGCGAGTTTGCCCACACAAAACGACAAAACTTGCTGACATGTGGGCATGCCATGTGGGACACGCGGACAGCCCTAACTGTTTTCAAATACCGTTGTACATTAGGTTAATATTCGATCTCTGCTTGTCGGTTTAGAGACAATGAGCCGGGCAGATTCTTGTCTACTTCGTGAAAAGGCCAATCCGGTGCTGCCGGAAGTGAAAAAGCAGGTTCTACTAACTTCGCAAGATTCAAAATTTCAAATTTTAAATATGTGAATCCGCCAGCGCAGCCTCTTTTACCCACAAGCAGAGATATAATTTTAGCGTAAAGAACAACAAAGTTTGAAACTGTTAGGGTGTTTCGCTTGATACAAATGGTGGGCCAACGAAACAATGACGCTTGTTTTTCACCTGATAAAGCACACCGTGAATCGATTATATCTGCTGTCCTAGATTTAACCCCCAATTACATGCTTACAAATGGAGACACGTACAGCAAGTATATATGTGAGCTTCTACTAGATTAACAAAAAAAATCGTATTTGACTATAGTGTGACCGACTCCTAAGCACTCAAAGTATGTCGGGTTTTGCCTAGTTTTATATTGAATTGTTTTAATGTTGTTTGTCGCCAACAGTAAAAATCAAAATTCATATACGTTAACCCAAACTTCGCCTTGAATCGGTAATAGTCTAAGGGTGTGTCCCCATGTGATAAGTAAGGGTTTTTTTCTGTCGTTATGCCGTAAAACTTAGCGCCGTACTGCCTAAGTTGCAACCGTACGAAGGAATCGCAAATTTGTAGAGTACAATTTGCGTCATCCTTGAACTTAGGATGTACGAAAATTTGTCGTCTTCTGCTTTTTGACCCACTCCTACGACAAAAAACGTCATCTTCAAACCTTTGTTTAAAACACATGCGCGATGTGATTTAAAATTAGGTTTTTTCGATTGACAAATAGGAACATTTTTTCGCACGTGCCTTAAATTTCGAAAAAAAAATACTATTTCCAAGGACAAAGAAAAGTACATAGTTCGTTATGTTCTGTCCGTTTGCGTTATAATAAGACGAAAAGAAGTACACAGTTTGTTTGATTTTGTCCGTTTTCGTCCAGTATGGATTTTTTATTTGCAGAGGTCTTCAAATTCCGATGCCATTTCACCTCGAGCTGACAGGCGACGCGAAGGGCAAAGCGCATCTTCTTAAACCGTAAAACTGTCAGGCTGGAATGCGGTACGTCTACTAGTGTTGGGTATCGAGGACCACTTGCCGATATTCGATATGTACCGAATTTTAGGTACCCGATAATCGATATATCGCTTCGATATATCGATTATATCGAAATATCGCGATATTTAGCCGATATATCGCCGATATAATATATCGCGATATATCGAATGATTTTCTAGGTTTTTTTTTTTGTAGTCTGCTGCCAGTACTACTGATTCTGCAGCCCGTAGTACTAACAGCTGCTGCTAGTACTAGTGTTGCAGCTGGTAGTACTAACAGCTGCTGCTAGTACTAGTGTTGCAGCTGGTAGTACTAACAGCTGCAGCTAGTACTAGTGTTGCAGCTGGTAGTACTAACAGCTGCTGCTAGTACTAGTGTTGCAGCTGGTAGTACTAACAGCTGCTGCTAGTACTAGTGTTGCAGCTGGTAGTACTAACAGCTGCTGCTAGTACTAGTGTTGCAGCTGGTAGTACTAACAGCTGCTGCTAGTACTAGTGTTGCAGCTGGTAGTACTAACAGCTGCTGCTAGTACTAGTGTTGCAGCTGGTAGTACTAACAGCTGCTGCTAGTACTAGTGTTGCAGCTGGTAGTACTAACAGTTGCTGCTAGTACTAGTGTTGCAGCTGGTAGTACTAACAGCTGCAGCTAGTACTAGTGCTGCAGCTGGTGGTACTAACAGCTGCTGCTAGTACTAGTGTTGCAGCTGGTAGTACTAACAGCTGCTGCTAGTACTAGTGTTGCAGCTGGTAGTACTAACAGCTGCTGCTAGTACTAGTGTTGCAGCTGGTAGTACTAACAGTTGCTGCTAGTACTAGTGTTGCAGCTGGTAGTACTAACAGCTGCAGCTAGTACTAGTGCTGCAGCTGGTGGTACTAACAGCTGCTGCTAGTACTAGTGTTGCAGCTGGTAGTACTAACAGCTGCTGCTAGTACTAGTGTTGCAGCTGGTAGTACTAACAGTTGCTGCTAGTACTAGTGTTGCAGCTGGTAGTACTAACAGCTGCTGCTAGTACTAGTGTTGCAGCTGGTAGTACTAACAGTTGCTGCTAGTACTAGTGTTGCAGCTGGTAGTACTAACAGCTGCTGCTAGTACTAGTGTTGCAGCTGGTGGTACTAACAGTTGCTGCTAGTACTAGTGTTGCAGCTGGTAGTACTAACAGCTGCTGCTAGTACTAGTGTTGCAGCTGGTAGTACTAACAGTTGCTGCTAGTACTAGTGTTGCAGCTGGTAGTACTAACAGCTGCAGCTAGTACTAGTGCTGCAGCTGGTGGTACTAGCTGCAGCTAGTACTAGTGCTGCAGCTGGTGGTACTAGCTGCTGTTAGTACTAGTGGTACTGCAGGTGGCAGTATTACCTACTACTATTCCACATTTCTGAAATTACACCTCTAATTATAACATCAATAATATTAAAAATTCACATTTTTTACTATTCAAAAAATGCAATATAATTCCAATACCAATTCAAAATATATAACATAAATCAATATGTGGCCACAAGTAACCCATATGGCCACATTAATATTAATTATTTATTTTCCCAATATTCAATTCTAATTCCCTAAATGAAAAATATTCAAACTCGCAAATATTTCAAAATCCAACATATCCAAATCATGAGCTTAATTTGACATCTCCCACATTCAAACATGTGATTATTCTATAATCCCAAAATCCCAAATTTTCCACTTTCCCAATTTCCCAATATTCAAAATCCAATTCCAAAATTTCCATTAATTCTCACACTAATAAATTTTCTAAATCTATTTCCTCAAATGCATAATTTTCCATCAACAATTCTACCTCTCCCAAATGCAAACATGTGATTATTCTATAATCCCAAAATCCCGAATTTTCAATTTTCCCAATTTCTCAAAAACCAAAATCCAAATCCGAAATTTCCATTAATTCTCACACTAACATCATAAATTTTCAACATCCATTTCCTCAAATATATAATTTTCCATCAACAATTCTACCTCTCCCAAATGCAAACATGTAATTATTCTATAATCCCAAAATTCCGAATTTTCCATTTTCCCAATTTCTCCAAATCCAAAATCCAAATCCGAAATTTCCATTAATTCTCACACTAGCAACATAAATTTTCAACATCCATTTCCTCAATATATAATTTTCCATCAACAATTCCACCTCTCCCCCATGCAAACATGTGATTATCCTATCATCCCAAAATCCCAATTTTTCTTCTTTCCCAATTTCCCAATATCCGAAATCCAAATCTAAATTACACAATGTTTCTACGACCAAAAAACTGAAATTCAAATTCTCTCAACCATGCACCCTACAAATCTTCCATAAAAAACATAATTTTGCATAATTAATTTTTGTTGGGTAAAGTATTCCACCAATCTCCAATTTCCTTTCCCGTTTCCTTCTGACGTTTCTTAGAAACAACCTTATTGTTATCGTTGTCGTTAATGTCTACCTCTTTTTCAATCTCCTTTCCTTTGTCGTCACGAATATTAATGAGCGATTCCGTTGCTTGCCATGATCCTTTCAAAAAAACAAGTCTTTCCACCGATTCCGGAGTCAACCGGTTTCGCTTAATCGTGCTAATTTGACCGGCCATGGAAAAAATTCACTCGGAAGGAGCCGAAGTGGCCGGTATAGCTAAAATGATTCGAGCCAAAGAGCTCAATATCGGAAACAAATTTTTCTTTTCGGCCCACCACTTCAATGGGTTTGCCCGTTCGTGTTGTGATTGTTCTAAAACACTTCTACCTTTGTAAAGTTGAACTTCGTGGAGCAAATGCTCCTTAAACTCATCTCGCGTGAGTTCCGAGGCCGAAGGTTTTTGAACGGTTTCCATTACCGATGAAATTGGATGCTCTCTTTGTAATGCTATGAAAATGTCATCCTCATCATCATCTTCAACTTCATTCACACCTTTCTCATTTGAATTGTTTCCAATTTCCATCATCAACCTATCACTATCACCCTTCGAATATCCAAACAATTCCGCATCCATGTCAAACTTTCCTAACATCATGTTGACAATTTCTTGCCATACCTTATCTACCTCCAAAGGTGTTAAAAATACTAGGTTTTTCGTCCTAGGATCTAGTGCACAAGCAATAAACATCTTCATCGGGAGGGTTGTTAACTCACACGTTCCAAATCGACCCTCAAAATCGGTTACCATCTTCTCCGCAATTGCATTAATTGCCAAATCCTCACATCCTCCATTTGAAGTGTCATCCACTACTTTTTTTAGTCCTTTATGTAGTGAATGGACAATTACCGGCACCCAGCTCAAAGTTACATAATTTTCCCCTTCTAACACACGTTGGGCCACCATGAAAGGTTTTAAAAGAATCGCACCTCTCTCAATGATCATCCACGCCTCTTCACTCAACCTCGCATTCGATGGCACAATTGTTGCCATGATTGCTTGTAACGGATTTTTCAAATACAATATTGAAGTGAGCATAGAGTATGTTGACCACCACCTCGTAGCTACATCCTGAATTAGAACTTTCCACTTCATTTCACTCGCAACATTTTTTAGAATATTAGTTGCTCTCGATGAGCTTCTAAAAAATCCCACAAGGTTGCGTGCACTTTTCAAGTGTGATGCAACACTAAGACCATTAAAGAACTTTCCTGTGACAAGCTCTAATAAATGATCCATGCAACCATGCCAATCACAAGACATGGATTTTCCCGCTTTTTTCATTGCAGCTGCTGTATCGGTTACACAAACCGCCACTGATTTTTCGGAAATGTCAAATCCTTCTAACATTTCCTTACACTTCTCACCAATCGCTTCTGCGGTATGGCTACCAGGAAAAGGAGAGCATCCTAAACAAACACTTTGAAGATCCCAATCAGAATTGATGAAATGCGCTGTCATGGAACAAAAGGATTCATTGGACAGCGATGTCCATGTGTCCATAGTAATGCTTAGGGTTTCACCTTCCAGAAGCTTCCCTAAACTTAGGCGGACCTTCATCTCGATTTCCTCCATTCTCGAAATTAATCCACGCCGATCTGGAATCACGACCTTTGGCGCCAAGCCCTTCACCATTTCTCAAAATTCTGGGCTCTCCACGATACTTAGTGGCTGGTAGTCCAACACGATCCACCGTATGAGCCTGTCTTTAAATGATGTGGTTGCTCCTCTTTGTACGAAATCCTCCAAAGCTCCCGGCTTTTCTTCTATTTCTTTCAATTTATCCCCTGTAAATAACTTTCTGTGATGAACCCTTAAGTGAGAGAGTAAGTTGGTAGGACTCATCGACTTCCCTCTTGCAACAGGCATATCACAATGGTTGCAAAAATCCTTGTCTGAATGCTTCCCACTATGTAAGACTTTAAAGTGACGCCAAACTTTAGTATTTACCCCTTTGGGAACGACCTTTCTCGCATCCCTAAACTGATTTGCAATTTCTAATGAGTTTTCCATGTGTACATTCTCCATATCTGGAAGTAGCTGGGTGTCATCATCCTCTAAACCTTCCATGCTACCTCCTATCCCTTGGGAATCCATGGAGAAAGCCAAAAGTTCTTCGCTGAAACGAAGAGAGAGAGAGAGTGAGAGAGAGAGAGGTATTTTTTTTTCGTCAGTTTAATCTTTTGACACATTTACTTTGTTATTTTCGTACGTCAAGTTTTGTCAGTACTAGTTATTTTCGTACGTCAAGTTTTGTCCGTACTAAGTAATGAATTCTATGCAGTACGGAATTAGTATTTTTTTTGCGGTTCCATTTTGCGGCGTTTACCGTGAAGTTATGGAGTAGAATTCACGTCGTACGTGGCGTCTCACGGTGCACAGATATTTTACTTTTCGGTAAAATTACATTTTTTACAAAATTAAAAATTTAAAAAGTACGACATATCGCGATAATTATCGCAATATTTTATGTTGGTCTCGGTACGATATATCGAGGACTCTGACCGATCGATATTCGATATATCGAATATCGAATTATCGCGATATAAAATTACCCGATACCCAACACTAACGTCTACAATGTAACGATAAGACATGCGACGTCACAAAGCATTTCCAAAAAATAACGTGCGACCACAGATTGTAGACGTTGACAACCGTCACAGATATTGTCGACTTATACAATAGTCACAAGCAGAAGTTGCGATTTCGTCCTTACATACATAGGGACACTTGAAAACCGGGTCCGACGGATCCGCACTAAAATACAAAGTAAGTTCGCTAAGTTACAAGTACATGGGGACAAACCCTAAATAAATAATACGTGATATTCACTATATTTGGTTTTGACGACCTAACGCCAACAAAACATTAACGCTAATTTATACATGTAATACTAATTTGGAAACACATTTTGTAACAAGATTTTCTACCTATCAGAAAATCCCATTACGTCATTAACTCCCATCAACTCATTCC
Organism: Zygnema cylindricum; assembly: GCA_037447655.1. Taxonomy (NCBI): domain Eukaryota; kingdom Viridiplantae; phylum Streptophyta; class Zygnematophyceae; order Zygnematales; family Zygnemataceae; genus Zygnema; species Zygnema cylindricum. The sequence continues at coordinate 16,880 of JBBHKE010001410.1, read as the reverse complement.
ATCTGTTAAAAAACACACGATCACATTGAACACACTACCATACAGTCGGCGCTATAGCCTATGTTCATACAATCGATGTTTGAACATGTGAGGACAAGTTCGCATGACTTTACCCGGTCTTTATTAATAGGAAACAAATCTAAGTGCTTCTACTTCGTTGACAGAAGAAGGGGCTCCGGTAGGCAACCTAACGCCATAATACCCTCAACTCAAAATGCAACACGAAAACTCTTGGGGAGGGATAGTTAGATAGTAAAACCCACGCGCACCAAGCCACACTCTTAGATGACTTAAGAGAGAGTCCCATCCTATAAAGTTGTTCAACAAAATGAGAGAAAGAAGAAAATCTTGGTCGCACGAACCCACGATATGTGTGTCATCCGCGATTAGATGACATAAGCAACCACAAAGTTCTACTTGATGCTCGTATTGCTTGAGAGTGGGTTAATGCAAAAAGAGTTTCCATAAAAAGATCACCTAGGCGAGTGCCAATTGCAAACTCTAAGGCGGCAACATCATGCAAAAAACCACCACGTGGAAAAATTTATGACCTAGGTTGAGAATAAAAAACTCAAACAAAAGAGAAGCTTTCGTTTAAAGTCGAAGGCGCATATCTTATTTTTCAAAAGATACTGTAAGGATCAGTTGTGTTGAAAGCGTTAGCCACATTCGTAAAGACCACCCAATCCCGTTGAAGATATAAAAGAACTCGTAAGCCATGGACAACTACCTCACAACCCCTTTTTGTAGCAACACTAAATTGATGAGGTGAAAATTGCTGGTGAAATGTTCCTTAGAGTTGGATGTAGATAGCGCGAGCCACCAAACGTTACAATATTTTCTCGACCATTGGATGGACTCCCCCCAGCAGGTCTAGAAAGAGCCACAGGTCGGGCGACAAAAATTAGCAGGGTTACATTTTAAGAAATGTGTCCACGAGCCATCTCGAACACCACTTTAAACAAAAGGTCAAAACGTAGGGATCGGGTTTTAGGAGGAAATACATCTTGAATTGGTTAACAAACAATTCCAAACAACCACCGACCGAAAGGTGAAGGGGTCTAACAAAGGCCTTGAGAAAAGCTTCACGATCGAAATCAAAGGTTTCAATAGGATCATGCCTTTCAACATAGGAGAGGACATCGTCAAGTGTTAGAGGGTGCAACAAGCGTAAGGCTTCAATAGTAGCGTTGTTAGAGGAGCTTTCCCATAGTGACGACCTTCTTAAGTTGAGGACTTGTATGTAGTTTTTGTAATCTTAATCGAATGTTTTGCTAAACACCGTCTTTATTTTACAAAAGCTTTGTCACCTAATGCTTCTTATTTGTATTTAGGTAAGAAATTTGACAATAATTTTTTGTTTATGCTTCACCACCTTGTTTGCCATGGGATGTTCAATCGTTCATATAGGTCACTCGCTCGTCAACAAACTAGCCTCTCGATTTCGCATGGCAGTTTGGGTTTGATTTCAATTGCAAACATTGCGCCAGCAACATATTTGCTAGTTCGTATAGAAAAAGTATGAAATAACACTATCGACGGGGGAAATAGAGTTCGTGGACGCGAAAATGTGAGTGCGTCGACACGAGAAAGCACACTCAAATTTGATCCCTGTTAATAAAGACTTGAGTGAAATCGCGCAAACTTGTTTGCGCATGTTTGACTATGTGAATACAGACTATTAGCGGTTACAACATGGAAACATTTATCTAAATTTGTGTTAGATGTTTAAATTAGGGTTCATTTTTGTTGGTGTTTGGCCCTTGAGCACAAAAGACAATTAGTAACACTATTTTTGTTGTCATCTAGTTTTTTTACACTAGTAGCAACTCACATTATAGCGACAGTTGTAAGCGTCGACAAAACTACTCCCTCAATCGTTGTTAGTGTTAATAATGCTAATTCGGTGCCCCTTAATTTTGACCATCAAACCTAAAAAAAGAATAATGCTTGTAGTATTTCCTTCACGCTAGTTATAGGCACGTTCTTACTAGGACCAACTACCCTATTTGGATAGTTTCTAAATATTGTAGTGTGGAAAACGTGTTAGCTTGTCTGAAAAATGCTCGCTTTTTTTTACAAACGTACATATAAAGTGTTAGGTAATGGCGTGGACACCCCATAAAGTGAGTGCATTAGCACAGGAAAACGTACTTAGATCTGCTTCCTAATGATAAAGACGAGGGAAAACAGCGAAATTAGTGTTAATTGTATAAATAAGAGTTAATTTCTGTTGGTGTTGAGCTTCTGTTGGACTTCTGTTTTTGTAAATGACAATCGTTGCCAAGACTTTGACAATAAGATTATCTCCTTGCAGGTTCAATTTTGACGTAAAATGACAAAACATCTTACTTTAACACATTGGGCGCACAGCCTAACGTACAAAAATGTTGTACCAATGAAACCCTACAAAAATCACTAAAAACCAAGTCAGGTGTCGCGATTATTTTTGATCGTTGTATGGGACCGATACATCCATAAAATATTGCAATGATTTCCGTACAAGTTACAATGTACGATATCGATTATCGGTAAGAGGCTATCGATATGTCCATTAATAACCGAGAACCATCCGAGAGCCATCGTTAAGGTTGTCGACTTGAATAACGTCTCCAATAGCGCAATATTATTGGTCAAATACTCAAAAGATATAGCTTGTGCTCGCGGCTCTGTTAAGTTTTTTCGTTTTTTCTCTAACGATGGGCTGTACGGCGCAGTAAGCTTTTTCTCCATTCAATTGTACGGAAACATTGTGCTTCTCTCCTGACGTCCATCGGCCGCCACAAAAAACACTTGATGAATTGCGATCCTATTGGTCGGCTCAAATTGTCAAAACACGTGTCAGAAATCTGTTTGAAAGCAGGAAACTGCCCTCTGTGACTGTAGCAGGGAAGTTGAATGTAGCGACAAACTTGACCACACTGCGTCGTCCCACAATTTTCTTTGTTTCCTATAATCCAAGATCGCACAGGTAAAGATAAAACATTAAACAAGCTGTCCGTACGTGTATGTACCTTTTCCTTTGAAAACCTCTTACGTTCGAACAGTCAAAATGTCCAATACGTCCAGATGTAAACAGACTTCCGAGTGTACGGTCCGTACAACTAAGCTATCATAAAGCTCTTCGCCAAATAGTTGTATTCCATCTATGTTGCAACCTGTCCCTCATCTTGGCGCGCATCGTCACTTTCTTTTCCTCCCTCCTGCTCCCTTTCCTGTCCACTTTATTTAGTTATACTTAGCATTACTGAAATCTCACCAGAAATCACTTTGCTTCGCTTATTGAGGCATGGCTCACGCCGCGTGGCTGCTCTTGCTCGTCGTGACACTTGTGACAGTGCGTGACGCGGCGGCGTGGAACGAGGTCGCCGCCCCCGGCCGTGTGAAATATAAAGACGAGGGCCCGGATCTGTCCTTCAACAAGAGCTGCAATACGGGGAGCTGCAAATTCGGAGGCATCCTGTCCTACTTCAAGGTGGGCGAGGGAGGGGAGGCTGATAGTGGACCAGTGATAGGACAATACCGTACAAGGAAATAACGCGGACTCTCCGGTCAACAACTGGATTTAATTATGTGATTTTGAATGCATAGTTACTAAAACATTTTAGTTGTACGGATTTCCTGGTAGTTGTTCTAGAAACAAATTTGTGTTTTTCACTCTAGTTTAAGCTTCTTTCACATCATGAACTTGAGTGTTAGTAATAAGTAAGTTAAAATTTTGCCAGCATAGTCTTATTTGATAATCTTGTACGGCAGAATTCTAACCTCGTTTTTTTCTTAACTCCTGTTGCAGATTCCTTTGGTGAAGGGTGAATTTGGGTACAAGGAAGAATCCTACGAATCTGGCCTTATCCCAAAATCCGTCTCCAAGGCTCTGAAAGTGAAGGGAAATAAGAATATTGAGGTGGTGGAAACAACCGGAGGAGGCGCAGGATGTTGCTTTTTGTGCAAATACTACTTTAAATGCACCTATTTCCAATTCGTCAAAGTGTAAGAACCCCGTTTTGAAAGCTTTTCCACCCCAAAATGTCTTCATCCCTATAACTTTGTTCGTAATTTGACTATCTAAAACTTTAAACATTGCATCATAACTTTGTCAACTTTTCTATTTTGGAATAGGATACATATTCTTCCCCTTAGTCTTGTTTCCTTGTTAGCTCCAACCTTTTCCAATTTCAATATTCCGAAAAAGTTTTCACACAATTCACTCACATTTATTTTCCTTTTGTTTGTATTTCCAGCGGATGCGGCAACTGCCAACAAGGGCTTTGCTTTATTTACTCCGGAAGCGCCAAACCCAAGTACGTGGGTTCAAATGGGGGCTTTGCCCCGAGTTCCGTGGGTGGAAAATGCCGAATTCCGGAATGCAACAATGACCCCCATTTGACCGGAGCCCACGGGACAAAGTACGACTTCAACGGACTTCCCGACAAGAGTTTCGCTCTCATATCCGACAAAACCATTCAAATCAACATGCATATGGTGGGGTACTATGACGACCGTACAGAGAGCGCCTCCGTTTTGGACAACGGAAAAGCGATCCGTACATGGATCCGTCAGTTGGGAATAGTGTGGACCTTTGAGGGAGTTGAGCACAAGCTTCGTCTCGTAGCGAGATCCGGGAGCGAGACAAACCGAGGGGAGGGCTATTTGGAGAGGGCGGAACTGGATGGAGAGGCTCTGCCCAAAATGGCAGTGGGAGAGGAGGCTGAGCTGGCAGGAGGGTTGACATTCGGATTGGAGGGATATGAGAAGGAAGGTCCTTTTGACGTTGACTTTTACTCTGTACGGATTTCGGATCTTTTGAACATGGATGTTCGCCTGCGTGTGGCCAACCCTCTGTTGCAGACACCTGAGGAGACTTATGTCCACATCAGTGTGGCTTTCAACTCTCTCAAGGTAGGAAGGTGGAGACTTGGTGTCCGAAGTGAATGTTAAGAATGAAGTATTTTCGGAGAATTTTGAAAGTGAGAAATTGAATTAGGAATTTCACAAAGTATACGAAGCTAGAACGGTTTCCCACTGCACATATGATCTCCTCTATTGTTATTGGCTTTACTTGTATTGGTAACTTAATTTATCTTTTTGGGTTTTGTTGTGTACGAAATTTCTTTTGTCTTTTGCAAATTCTGTTTTTTTTTAGATTGACTCTTCTGATTTACTGTGTTTCTCTGCTTTTTTTCTTTATCAGCATTCCGATTCTATCCACGGTGTTTTGGGGCAAACGTATCGTACTTCTCATGAGAAAAGAGCCGAAGAATTTTCTGAAATTTCTACGTCTTCTCTGAAACCAATTGCGGCTGACGGGGAGAGTGGCAACGGATTTTTGGATGGGATGAAAGAAGATTATGTTGTGAAAGATGTTATGTCGACAGTGTTTCAATTTTCTGCTTATGGTGGAAAGTCTTCAAAGATTATTGCTGAAGTCGTGTAGATTTGTATCCTTTAATCCCTACACTATGGCATCTTATGGTGGTTCTCCGTTCATTTTCACTGTGGGTTGGTGGACTCGACAAGTGAATTTATACCGTAGAATATGTTTTATTGATAGATGCCAGTTTTTTATGGAATGAAATCTTCCAAAATTACAGTTACGTTCCGGTACCATAGAATACATGTCATCATATGGTATTTTTCATTTTTTCCTGGCAAGGTGGCTTCTTTTTATTGTCCAAGATTAGTTTGAAGTTCGAAGGGCCATTTAGTGTGGGTGGATATCAAATATGTTCGAGTTATTGTGAGGAGGAAATGTTTGTCCTTACATTATTGTGATTTATTAGTGGATGTGTGATAGTAGAACCGAATAGGCTGACGGCTCCAAGATTGAGGCTAAGGGTCATTCCTCATCCAAGGTAGTTGTCTTGTTATATTTTTAATTTTCAGTGAGGTGGAAATGTTAGAGGGTAGAATCGTTTTCGATGTGCTATAATTAGTCCGAAAATTATTGAAAATAAAGCTGGAATGGTGTCGGCACTATTTCAATTGGAAGTGTTTTTGGCCATTTTTGAATCTTTCTATTTTTGTTAAGGTTGTTTCAGACAAGACCTCAAAGAAAACATTGATGATGGTTGTACTTATTTTCATCATATTTAGAGTACAAGAGAGCGATAACTACTTGGTAATTCAAGTTTCAGTAGGAGAGTACATTTTTTAGCGTTTTTACAGCAACCTCCATAGCTTTTGGACATACTTTGTGACTAAATGTCTTTGCGTGTGTGAAAATGTTGTGGAAATAGATGTAGAACTTTAATTTTTTGAATTGTAGATAAGTAGTGAAATCACAAGCCTGGGGTATGATAGATGGTAAGCACCTTAAGTAACAAACTTATGTTGAATGGTGGAGATAATCATATCCTATATCCGTAAGAAACTGAAAAAATAATTGCATATCTTTGAAGCTACCTCTGTCTTGGTCGCTGATCTTTGTTTGGGAATGAACCAAACTACTGATTTCACTATCTGAAATTTTGGTTGATCTTATCATCCATCAATTGTCGATGAGCACTTTTTTGAAATGTTATGAAGACTCGCATTTACCCTGTTTATACCCAGACTGTACCAAATGAGAACGACTACAAATTAGAGACATCCTCAAAAGCATTCAAGTACATGGCTAGGGACACGTGTCTGCATGCATGGGTATCCACTTGTTATCCCCATGTCATCAGGACTTCAAGTTATGGCTCCTGTGCCCAGGTGTCCGTCTGGGATTGGAGGCAGGTACAGGAGGCGAAGAAATGAGGAATTAAGTTGCAAAAAAAAAAAGATAAAAGATATAAAAGGCATACCAGAAACCTTTAAAAATTCTTTGACACCCAGAGACAAAGAGCCTTATCTCGGTTTCAAAGGTTATTCTTTTCTTTAAGGTTACTTCAAATATGTACAATTGTGAGAATGTGACTACGAGGCCTGCATAAAAAAACTTTCTTTTTGAAAAACGCTATGACCCGCAATAAAAAGACCTGCAAAACCTCAATAATTGGACTAAGACGCGGAAAAAGTGGACGGAACCTTTAGGCTGCGGCCCCATGTAGTTGTAACTTAGCGTACTTACTTTGTATTTTAGCGCGGATCCGGCGGACCCGGATTTCAAGTGTCTCTATGTGTTCATTCGAAATTATTACTTAAGTTTGTGACAATTGTATACGTCGACAACGCCCGTGACGGCTGTCACCGTGTACAATTTGTGATGACGCACCATATTTTCTTGAAACTTTTTGAAGCGTCGCAAAACACATCGTAATTTTTGAAACGATTTGCGGATTTGGTATGTCGCATGTCTTTGCGAGACATCCGTTGACGTACAGCCTTGCACCCGTGGCTGTGCAAAATGCCTTGACGTAAACCTCTCCCGTCCGGCCGCCATTACTTCGCAGATTTTTCACGTTCGCAGACTTTTCAACTTTGCGTGAAATGACACTGCAGCGTCGAGACCCCTGCAAAAAAAAAACCGTACAACATGCAAGCCGACAAAAACAAACAAACCCTGTTATTTTTTTCGTCGTCAAAACTTCTAAAAGATTTTCACACGTGGGAATATATTTTCAGATTGGTGTAGACGGATTTGCTTAGCTTAAAACACAGTGCCGATGTGTTTTATGATAAGCTTGAAAATGACGTGACAGTGGGTCGAAAAACCGCAAGACGACAAAATTTCGTACATCCTAAGTTCAAGAATGACGCAAATTGTACTTTACAAATTTGCGATTTCTTCGTACGGTCGCAACTTAGGCAGTACGGCGCTAAGTTATACTGGAAAACGACAGAAAAAAACCCGAACTTAGCCACATGGGGCCGCAGCCTTAGTTCATTACGCGTGTAAATTTTGGGAAAGTTCAATTTGGCCAATCAAAATGTTCGGTTAACATTTGCAAATAAGGGAATTGATCGTCGCAGTGACTCTATTGGTTGCGTGTAGTCACCTACGTCAGCTTGTCAAAGATTGTACGTTGTAAGTACACATTGGTACAGGTTAAGTACCCTTGAGTTTAGATTTGTTGGCCAATCTATTGAACCAATCTAAACTCAAGGGTACTTAACCTGTACCAATGTGTACTTACAATGTACAATTTTTGACGAGCTGACGTAGGTGACTGCGCGCAACCAAAATATTGAAATTAGTCACAGCGATGATCAATTCCCTGCAAGTATTTACTCCATCCGGATTACCGGACGACGGGATGATCGATGTAGAACTGTTGAACAGTAAAAAAAGAACTGCGTGAAACTCGAACATTGGAGAATAATATTACGGAAATGATTAGCACATGCATCATTTTGGTAGTCATTTTGGTTGGACGCAAGCGCCTACATTACCTTGTTCAAAATAGTACAATCTATGTACACATTAGTACAAATCTGGTACAGTTTGAGTTGTGATTTGACGGTCAATCCGTTGAAGAGCTTTGACTTGCTAAAAAGTGTAATTTGTTAGGATATTGGGCGAATCGGCGTCGGCCGAAATCGCGCTGTCAAATGTTTTGTTCGGTTCGCGTCAGTTATGTTTATGTTTTGTTTCGTCAGTACTTTATTTTGTGTCAGTTTAAGTGTACGGTTGGTTTGGTACTTTTTGGTTTAAGTGAATCGGACGTCTGCCGGTTTTGTTTCATGTTCGCGAAGCGTGACGCGATATTTTCGTCCGCGGGAAAATTTTATGTGTACGACGAAGCGGCAATACTTTTATGTACAACCGATCCTGCAACGATCCTGCCACATTTTGCTCGATTCACAGAGAGCAGATTTGTCAGACTTTAGGGAGCAGAATCTTCAGGTTAGAGGTAGCTTGATGTTGCCGGATATGGCAGGCGCACTCAGAGTGCACCTTGTCGTTATGTTTAGGGACTGTTTGCTATGTATTAATTTCAGTTGTACTTGTTCTTTATTATGGTAGTGAGTATTTAGTGAGTGAGTAGATTTAGGAAATATATCATCCATCAAATGTATTCAGTGTGAGTGTGAGTGAGAATAAGTGTTCAATGTGAGTTAGAAATCTGAGTGAGTTAGATTGGTAAGAGTGAGGGATTGTTTTGGAAAAGCCTCGGCTTAATATATTTATATTTTGTCGATGTGATATGTTATGAGGTGATTGAGATTTATTTGTGTTTAAGCTTCCGCTGTGCATCATCTTGGTTCATTGTTTGTGAAGTGAGTCGATCCTTTTTTGTGTTTCTTAGCATAATTAACCGATTATTTAATCATTAAAATTAATAAAGAAATCAACAATCCACACGGGAGGTCAACTGCTATATCAACATGATGCCTGGCTCAATCCGGCGACTTTCAGTGTGTATACTTCACGTGATAATCATACAAACGAACCTGGCGCACTTTATAAGAAAATAGAAAGTATATTACTAAATAGTAAATACTGCCTAAAGTTACAACCCTTCAATTAAATTCAAGGTAAAACTGGATCAGTACATAAAAGGCTAAAATCCATGTGCTTCAAGGTAAAACTGGATCAGTACATAAAAGTCTAAAATCCATGTGCACGTAGATAGGTTGATTCGTGCCGGGCTCGATCCGGCGACCTTCAGTGTGATAGACTGATGTGATAACCAACTACACCAACGAATCTGATTGGCTATTGGAAAGACGTATTGAATAAAATAATTATTACATTATTTGACGGCAAAATCGTATCAGCGATTATTGCCTGATAACGAACTAAATCGATAGTTGTAAATTGCCATACCTTTAACCATAGTTCAAAAGTAGGTGAAAGTAGGCCCATACAATATGCCTATTGTATGAAAAACATACAATATGACCTTAAGATCCATATTGTATTCGGACCTATTCGGACCAATCAAAACATTCGGACCAAAAATTGGACCAATTAAAATATTCGGACCAAAATAAAAAAATTACACCGTGAGATTCGGAAAATCGGACGGTCGCTGATAAAAGTAGCGATCTAAGAAGATAACATGAAAAGCCCATAACACAACTTACGATAAAGGCGCCGACCAAAGGCCTAACATAAAAACGCCTACTTTTGAACTATGCTTTTAACAAATAGTTTCGAAACAAACTGTCTCACATGCATTTGTGCTGCAGTGCTCAATCCCCCGTACATTGATCACGTTTGAGTGTTTGACGGCTGTAGTACGACTAGACTAACGAACGAACGGACGGACGGGACCTTGTTCTCCAGATTGATCCTGTTTTTGATTTACTGTAAAATTGCCATCCGACACCAGAAGCGTAAAATGATTCGTGATCGTCATCCATATCTAGTGTGATAGTGCAATTGTAAAATTGCCATCCGACACCAAAAGAATATAATGATTCGTGCCGGGCTCGATCCGGCGACCTTCAGTGTGTTAGACTGATGTGATAACCAACTACACCAACGAATCCTGCTGATGAATTTTTAAAATTACATTATATAATTTAACAAAATATTTGGAATTCTTTTTCCACTTTATGAAGAGTTTGTACGGCTTACGTTTTTGTTATCGCGATTATCGGCAATTACCGAATTCTCAACATTTATCGGCAAACTTGATAAACATGAAACTTTCGAGGTAACAAAAAAAAGTTAACCGAAACTCGATTTCTAGCGACTACCCGTACCAGAATATGTACAGAATTAGTGGTACAAAGTATAATAATGTTGGATAGTATGGACACTACAGTACAGTAATAGTACGTACCTACGAAACCTTCAATTTTTTCGTCTTTTGCTTACCCGGCTGTAACCGAATTTGTTTTTTTCTGTATCACCCGGCTGAATCCGGCCGGCCCTCAAAATTTGACACCCGAAAAAGTTCAAGGTCCAACGCGGCCGGCCGGGTATGGAATCGGGTACCCGATTGCGACCTCTGACTGTAGCGTCTACCGGATAACTACCGAATTTGCGATATATCCACCGGGAATTTATTCCTCATTCAACACTACACCTTGTCTTGCTATCATTGTTACTGTTTTTTTCGCCACTTAAAACATATTTTCTCAAGAACACTTGTCCGCTCGTTCATCTGACGGTTGCGATTGAAGGCAAAACTCTTACCTTTCGATCGGCCGTCTTCAATAATCAGACATGTGTGCACATAGGAAAGATGTTTTTAAGTGGCGAAAAAGAAAAAAAACATTAAGAGGGGGGCCAAACCCTAAAAATCCCCAAGCTTGACAGGCCATGCTGAGGGAGGTCCGAAACGCGACATGACGCATAATGTCATCAACAGACTGAAGAAGGATGGAAGCTCGTTTTGATACTCGCTATATGTTACCTATATTATAACACTAATTATACGACATAAGTATGTTATAAGAGTAAGAATATGTTATATGTTTTAACACTTACTATATGATAAGTATGTTATTACACCAACTTATAAGTACAGAATAACACTACCTGGCAACAAGGGAAGGGCTTCCAAAGCCGTGAGAGGACAAAAGGGAACCTTGTTCTCTCGTCCCTTCCTTCACTACATTACTCCTGACCAATTTTTTTCATTTTTTCATTCAATTTTTCGTTCTTTCATTCAATTTTTTCGGATTTTCATTCAATTTTTTTCGAATTTTCATTCATTGTTTTCGGATTTTCATTCAACTTTTTCATTTTTTTCATTCAATTTTTTCAAAATTTTCAGTTAATATTTTCAAATTTTTATTCAATTTTTCAATTTTTCATTCAGTTTTTTCTAATTTTCATTCAATTTTTTTATTTTCTTCATTCAGTTTTTCCAAATTTTCATTCAAAATTTTCATTTTCGTCACTTAAAATTTTCAAATTTTCATTCAAATTTTTTCTAATTTTCATTCAATTTTTTTATTTTCTTCATTCAGTTTTTCCAAATTTTCATTCAAAATTTTCATTTTCGTCACTTAAAATTTTCAAATTTTCATTCAAATTTTTCAAATTTTCGTTCATTTTTTTCAAATTTTCATTCAATTTTTTTTAACTTTCATTCAATTTTACTTGCCGCGGTGGTTAACACACTAACAGAATGAAAAGTTGAACTTGGATTTTATTTTTTTTTTGGCAAAAAAAAAACGCATCGATTAAACATGGAAAGCTTAAAGCTACAATTCAACATTTACAAGAAAAGTAAAAAAAAATTGCATAAAATTTCTATTCAACCTTCCCCTTTAATGAACTACCACTTCAAAATTCACAAGGTGTGAGGTTTTGGACTAAGACCTTAAAGAAGAAAATAGGCTCAAAACTTCTTAGGGAATGTAATTTTGTTTCTTACTATTATTTTTTTTTTTCTTACTTTTTTTTTGTTTTTTTTCCTTTTTTTTCTCTCTAATCGGAGGGGCGAGCCATATGAATATGATGAGTGAAAGGAGGAGATGAAATATCCATCAGATTCAATCCCTCTAAAGTCAATACCTGCAAAAAAAAAAACCACTCGAAGTTACGACAAAAAAAAGAAAAAAAACATCATAATGACTGAAAATTGTTGAGAACATTTTAGCAAATGGGTAAATGTGAAACAATTTGTGACATCTTAAGAAATTAATGAGGAAAAGCAATCCCATATATTGGACAATATTGTCGTTATTTATAAAATCAAATAGGTCTTTTGTAATAACACCAACAAGTTATGAATTTTTGTTTTCAAGTTTTTTTTACATATGTACTAACAACAATTACGTTTCACTTTTTGATTCAAAACTTTGAGCTTCATTTTCTTTTTAGATATCATTTCTATACAATTATTGTACAATTAGGAATATCAGGTATAATGAGGTTGAAATAGCGAAAAATTGAGGCGAAAATTTCAAAAAATTAAATACCCACGCACACAAATAATGACACATACAAAAACTTCTTTGAAAAAACAACTTTGAAGCAACAACTTTGAAGCAACAACTTTGAAAAACAATCTTGAAAAAAACCCATTGTCGAAAAAAAATTTCACGCATCAAAAGGCTTTCCAAAAAAAAAAAAAAATCAAAAAAGGAAATAGGCTCTCTATTTCTCCACTCACATCATGATATTGCTTTGGATCCACTTTTAAAACACTCTCAAATGCGTGAGTGAGAGAAACTCCTCTCTCCCTTCTCCATTCGGAATTCTCTCCCTCCTTTCCTAATTCTCCTTTCTCACTCTCCATTTTCCCTTTTATGTTTTCCTCCAAAATTCTTTTCGACTGCGGGCTTCTCTGAGGAGACTTATAAACAATCGAATTCTTCCCCGGTCCTTCTCCCACACTACTAATACTGTTCCCCACTTTCTTCCCAAACCCTCCATTTATTCTCCCACGTCCTCCATCTATACCTCTCTCTCTATCTCCATACATTACATTCCCATCTTGCAATCCTCTTCTTAAACCCAAACCTTCTCCATTTTCTCCCATAATACTATTTGTACCCGATCCGGAAGAACCTACATTTATTCGAATCCCTCTCTCTGTCTTTACAATTCCCACATTTCCCACTCCTTTCAATCCATCTATGTCTCCTATTTCAATCCCTCCTCCTCCTCCTCCTCCTTCTTCTCCTCTCATTTCATCGGTCGTAATAAGGTAGTTTCTATCTGCGATAAGATCGATTTTTTCGCTTACCTCTCTCGGGAGACTAAGGGAAGCTTTTAAACCACCGACCATTCTTGACCGAGTTTGACCATCGGAAGGAGAGAGATTTTTTTCGTTTTTTTCAAAGGGAGGGGAATTAGGATCGAGATTAAATCGGGAACTCGGGAGTCTGGTTATCGAATGACTTGCTTTTCGAGAAATTGTGGGAATGATAGTTTCTGGCGGAGGAGTTTTGTCTTTTTCCCCTAATCCGCGACCGAATGGAAGAAGGAATGGATGGAAATTGAAGGAAAACGAATCCAACATTAAATAAATCTCACAAATTTCCAAGAACCAGCCACATGTGACAGTATGTAACGAACCAAAGGTAACTGAAAAAATAACTGTCAAATTTAATAAATAGCAATTCTAGAAATATTGACGTTTTTGGAGAATTTTCCATTCGATGAAAATATATTCCTCTTCGAAAAAATATAACGAAAAAAAAATCTAATGAAGAAAAAGTCTAGCGCAAAAAAAATCTAACGCAAAAAAAATCTAATGAAGAAAAAGTCTAGCGCAAAAAAAATCTAACGCAAAAAAAATCCAACTCAAAAAAAATCTAACGAAAAAAAATCTAACGGAAACAAAATCTAACGAAAATAAAATCTACGAAAACTTGCAAACAAGATACGCACTACACGCGACAAAAGTCAGACCTTGGTCCGACTGGATAACCTCCCTCACTGACATTTTTATTAAAACGAGAAAAAAAAAAATTGTTTTTTAAAGAAAAAAAGAAAAAAAATGTTTAGCAAAAAGATATAAAATAATACCTGCCAAAGCCATGGAGGAATAGTTGGAGGAATTTCGATTTCCCCTCGAAACGCTTCTAAAAACTGCGATTCCTCTCTCGAAATTTCTCCGTCTATTTGAAACTTACAAAACTCGGCCGTAGAAGCTGACAAACTCCAGCTTTGGAGTTTCCGGAAACACGTCACCTTTCACATAGGAACGGTAAATAGTTAAAAAACGATAAAAAAATTAAACAACAAAACACTTCGCCTGTCACATAGGAATGGTAAACAGTTAAAAATCGATAAAAACAAACAAACAAAACACTAGAGGAATGGTAAATAGTTATAAAACTATAAAAAACAACAACCAAAATAACTCTACATCCTATTTTTTTCTCGAGATGAATGTGCATGTGTATGTGTGTGTGGAGGGAGGGAGAGAGGGAGAGAGAGAGAGAAGGGGAACCATCTGACTACAGCAAGAAATTGAAAATTTTATGTTCAAATGTGTGTCGTCTTATTCTGCAGTTCAGAAAAACCATTTAACCCAAACTATATTAACCAAAATGAGCCGAATTGCAATAAATAATTTAGTTTACTTTATACTAGAAAACCTTATATAAAATTAACGCTCATAATAGAGTTAACGCTCATAATTCACTAACTCTAATAGAGATGGGAGGTGTAGTTCTGTGACATGCGTCCCATCAAGACTGTTTAGGGCTTCTGAAGGTTCCTAGGAGAATAAAAAATGGTTTTACCACTAGTCTTACGGCACGTGTCCCATTAAGAAAGTGTAAATAAAAAGAAACGAAGTTTTTTACTTACTACTTGTCCCGTGACATGTGTCCCGTTGAGAAAGTGTAAATACAAAAAAGTTTATTTCTTAGTACTATTCCCGTGACATTTTCCCATCACGAAAGTGTTTTAGTACAAAGAAAAAAGTTTTTTTCTTACTACTAGTCCTGTGACATGTGTCCCGTCGAGGCAATGTAAATATAGGGGAAGATTCTCTGGTTGAATTACGAGTTGCAAGATTTGTACCACTTTTGCATTTGTGAGAGTAACTCCATCTTGCTGATTTCCCACAGTAAAGAATTATAAAAAAAAACAGTGAGAAACAAAAAAGGTTGTAAAGGAAGAAGCAAAAAACGACAAAAAACAACAGAAACGACAAAAGACAATAGGAAACAGCAATAAAGAAAACCAAAAAAAAAAGCAAGAAAGAAACAAAGACCAAAAAATATTAGCGAAGAAAGAAACAAAGATAACAAAAAATAACAAAATCACAATAAAACAAACAACAAAAAAGAACCAAAGCGAACAACAAAAACAACAAAGACCAAAAAATTAGCCAAGAAAGAAGCAAAAAACAAGAAAAAAATAACAAAAACGTGGCAAAAAACCAAAGAGAGAAACATATTAGTGAAGAAAGACTGCAAAAAAGAAAGGGTGAAACGTTTGAAGTTTTCTGGATATAAACACACTAAATAAAAATAGTACCTTACTTGACAATTATCGACAAAAAGTTCCCCGGAAGTTATTCCTTCGTGGCCGCAAAATTCTCAACTATCCCAAAAAAAAACCAAAAGAAAACCAAAAAAAAAGCCAAAACAAAACCAAAAAAATACCAGAAAAAATCGCAAAAATCCCAAAAATATCCCAAAAAAATCCCAGAGAAAAACCAAAAAAATACCAATCCCCAAAAAACCATCAAAAAAAATATAGACCGTACTTGATATTTATCAACGTAAAGATGCTTGGAAGTTATCCCTTCGTGGATACAGAATTCTCGAATGTCGCGGTTCGGTTGAGGCTCGGGAGTGAGGGAGACGATGGTACGGAGATGAAGACGACGAAGAAATCGAAAATTTTTCAAAGTAGGATAAGCTCCTCTATAGCACCGCCGCAAAAATTAATAAAAAATAAATAAAAATAAAAATAAAAAAATAAATGAATAGATGAATAAATGAATGAATGAATAAATGATAGAATGAATGAATGAATGAATGAATGACTGAATAATGAATGAATGAATGAATAAAATAATAGGACAATTAAGTAAATAAATAAATAAGTAAATTAATTAAAGAACAAACAAATAATAAAAAAATAAACAAATAAAGAAAAGAAAAGAAAAAAAAGGAGAAAATACACTTTAGCGTGGATGGTGAGGAGATTAGAAACCAAATTTTTTTCAGCGTAGGATAAGCTCCCCTTTAGCACCCCCGAGATAAAATAATAAAATAAACAAATAAAGTACATAAATAAATAAATAAATAAAAGTGGAACATAATAAGAGTTGACCTAAAAAAAATTCGAAGTAAGATAAGCTCCTCTAAAGCACCGCCGCAATAAAAAAGAAAAAAAGGGGGAATATAAAATGAGAGAGGATGGCGAGGAGATAAGAAACCGAAAAATAAATTCAAAGTGGGATAAGCTTCCACCAAAACAAAAACAAGAAGAGGGAGGGAGGGACGAAGGGAAGGAGGGAGGGAGGGACGAAGGGAAGGAGGGAGGGAGAGAGGGAGAGAGGGAGAAAGAGAGAGAGAGGAAGAAAGAGAGAGAGAGGGAGAAAGGGGGAGAGTGAGAGGGGGAGAAGGGGAGAGGGAGA
>JBBHKE010001408.1:95165-135226 GCA_037447655.1 Zygnema cylindricum | reverse complement strand
CCGCATTTTTCCCGACAATATTTTAGTTTAGGAGAGGGCACAGGTGTTAGATTTCCTAGAAATCCGGGATTCGGCATGTCCCACACTTTGGAAAATTGAGCCGGCCAGGGTTCGAACCTGGGACCTTTCACTTCAGCTGCGAACGCACTACCACTGTGCCACCAGCTCGATGTTGAGACTGGCGGGTCCGTACCCATTTATTACGGGCGGCTTGAGTATGGATAATCCATATTCTACCCCGAATTGGACCGGCTTCACGTGCCAATCCAACAGACATGATGACAAAACCTTTGCCAGCACCCAATTTAAAATTCTGTAGGGATGCATGTGGAATAAGTGACTAGTGAGTCTAAAGCTTTAGGGGAGTGTTGTTTTTGGAAAGCTTTAGTCCTTTCTTTTTCCGGGTTGTGTGAGAGAGAGAGCTGTTCAGTACTTAGTTTATTTTTGGGTTGGTCCGCTTCAGTATTTGCCATAATAAGTGTGACAGTGAAATTGGGAGTTCACGCTTCAGTCACACTAAGGACAGGTGTCGTCTGCTGCGATGAATGCTTGAGTATGTCCTTCGTGGACATACATACATTCAGTAAGGACCACATGATTCTTGGGAGCACCTCCACGGTGTCGAATTTGGTGATCCGACGGTTGACAGCTGCCGCCGACAACTATTGACGAGGCGCGACTAGATTACGATTCCTTTTCTCTATTATCGTGATCTGATTGTCGGTGTAAATATTTGTTAGAACATAATTTTGTTTGTAGTGAATTAGTTGATTAGTGTAAAATGCGTGATTTATGACATACCTTGTGTACACAGATATACTCACAGTTTTGTTTTTAGACGTACGACTGCAATACCTTTGTACATTTTAGTATAGTTTCAGTATAAAGTATGACTTAGTAAATTTTGGAGTTAAGGAACAAATGATATGAAAAATTGGACACTCAGTTTTATGGAATTTCATCTCTAAACATCTCATAAATCTTTGTGCAGAATTGAGTGGAATTTTGTATGTGTGTTCCTTTGTATGTTATCTACATTATAGTTGAATTGTATGACTATTGTTTCCCTATATTGCAAGTTATTGTCTGTCAAAGTTGTTGTTCAGCCATCGGTCTTTGTGGAAGCTTTCTCCCTTAATTTCTAATATAATGACTTTTGAAGCCTCTTCTTCATCTTCAGTACTAGCAATTACTGCCTCTTTTTCATCTTTAGTACCAGCAATTGTCTCAGAACAACAGACCGTACAGAAAGTACTCCGGCACTTGTACTTTGTTGTACGGTACAGTTAATAGATTGGTCCGTACCTTAGTTCGTTGTGTGTTAATGAGAATTTCAACGGTCAACACGCAACGACAACCGTTGAAATTCAAGAGTAAACAAAGATTAAAATCGGCACGCCAAAATGACACGTGGCATCATCATATAGGATGCTGGAGAAGAAATGGACCAAACGCCAACGACTTATTCGCCACGTGGCAGACCGAGAGTGGTGCCGCATAATTCCGTACATAAAGTACGGCGGCTACCGTACTTTGAATGTACATTATGTATTGTGCGATAATCTGATTCGTCTAGAGGGGCTATGAGAGGTTTTAGGACTTAGAACTTTTTTGGTACCTTTCTGTGAGAGCACCCTTGTATAAAAAAACTCACTTTGAGCAGCCATAACTATCAACTCAGCAGACCATTTTCAGTGATTCTTTTTGCTGCGGACTCAGGGAAGTCTACGATACACAGGGGTGTAGTCGGTCAGGGTTTTTTCTTGCCAGGGTGGTGGCATTTCTAAGGGAATGTGAAAGTGGGGAATGTTGTCCAAAACTCATATTCTAAGTTTGCATTTTGTGGTGGAATTGACCATACAAGAAGTCTTATTTCACAAGGGTGAAGTTATATTGGGGTTTTGATTGTCATGGTGTAAGTCATTGGGGTTTGTATCAACTTGGAGTCGCCACTATCTAGATTAACTTCTTTTGGATATGCAAATTGTATGCCAGAATGGAGCCCATAAAATTTCAGGTTATGGGCCCACCATCTAGGGTGCCTATGTTTAATGGAATAGACTTCACTTATTGGGATTTTACGATGCAGGGATTGGTTTTCGAAAAGGACTTGTGGGGAATTGTTTCGGGACAAGTGAGGTGCCCGCCACCCGACTTTGGTGGAACTGACTATGGAGATTCATCTGGCGCATTCCAGAAAACCAACTAGAGATCAGCTGTATCAGAAGGTGAAGGGAAAATCATTGCCATGGAAGAGGGAAAAGGGGGAAAGGGAAAATGAACACCTATGGTGAGGGGAGCTAGGCTCTCAGCTACAGCTTCACTTGTAGGCGATATAACTGAACAAAAAACAGAAGAAAATGACAGAAAAATAAGGGAATACAAAAACACTATACCAAAATATCTCATACTGAGAAACGTGTCTAAGTCCATAGCTATCACTCTTATAAACTTAACCTAGTCTTTAGAGATATGGGAAACACTAATCCAGATTTATAAGAGTGAGACTATACAAAGGCAACAGCTTGTGAAATAGGAAATAGAGGTCTATGTTTATAAAGGGGGTAGCATGATAGAGTTTTGCAATGATATTGTTGCGTTATATGTTGAGCTAGGTAGTGCAAGGTATGTAGAATTTGAGGAGAGAAAGATTAACACACTAATCATGAAACACCCAGATGAGTACGAAAAAATAATTAAACGTAAGTAGGAAGTGGATGGCTCCTCATGTACTTGGAGCATTACCATAAGGATGATTCTTGTGAGGGAAAGCATTTTGGAGCTTTGTAGGGGAAGTGACAAGGTGAATGCATTGACAACTGGTGGTGACTGGAGGAAGCGTGATGTTATGAATGGTGGTGACGAGCGGAAGCGTGATGAGAGAAATGATGGTGTTTGGCGGAAGCGTGATGAAAGGAATAAAGACAAAGGTAAACCCTATCGTAACTTTGGTGGAAAGAGAGGGAGAGGAAAAGAAAGAGGAGCTTCGAAATAAGGGGTTTCCTTTTTTTGCAGGGAGCCGGGTACTTTATGGAAGAATTCCCTTATTTGGAATAACTTAGAAGTTGGAATGTGGATGAGGAGGAAGAAGGGGGAGAGGAGAAAGAGGATGAAGATATTTTGGAGCTTCTCCACATCGGTAAAATGGAGAAGAGAGAAAAACACACAGAGATTCCACGAAAGCAACATTGTGCTTTAGGAGGTATAACGGAAGTAAAGGGAAGGGAGGTACTTGAGAGAGTGAGACATGATGAGGATGTCAAGGAGTGGAGAAAGTAGGACTTAGAAATGAGAAGGACAAATCTAGGATCCTTAATTGAAAAAAATATTAAAAAAAAATAATGAGGATAATTTTATAGATATTTTTAAAAACAAAAAAATGGTGGGAAAATGAGACTTCAACGGATCCTGAGGAAATGGGAGAAGTAAATCTAGAGGGGGTTTTAAAGGATAGGGGAGACGAGGAATATTTAATGAAAGGTTTAGGGGAGGAGAAATATATAATGGGAATAAAGTTAGAGAGTGATAGTGGAAAGAATTCCATGGGAGAGAATGAGGAAAGTTCCAAAAAATGTGGTAATATCATGGATAAAAATATAAGTACGGAAGACGTATATCTTTTGAGGAACTTAGCGAGCGCACTTGTTTTTGGGAAAATTTAGGGGGTTCCGGGTTTGACATCACTAATGAGAGTGATGCCATTTATGAAGGTGTGCCTGTAAAAGGGTTAGCATCTGGGTGTGTGTTGCAGATTTGAGATGGGGCTGGCTGTTTGAACTACAAGAGGGAAATCAGAATTTGTGAGGATGGAAAAGGGATGAGGTGGATAAAATATTTGCTCGAATTTATGAAAAGTGGGATGCTAAATAAAATATGTGATCAACAAGATGGAATGTTTATTTTAGCTCACCTAATTGACCTTTTAAAATATAAGGGTATTTTCTTGAAGCTTTATGAAAGGAAAAGGAAAAGAAAAAAAATGGAGGGGGTGTTTGTATTTTTTTCCGGTATTGAAAGGAAAATAGACTAGAAAATAAGGGGAGTTTTGATATTTGTGTATTTTCTAGGTCTATATTAGGATAGAAAAAGGCAGAGGCAGTCTGCCTCTAACTCCCTTCTCCAAGCCCCCACACTTGTCGTAGTCACTGAAGGCTAAAGAAGAAGCTAGAGTGATGGCTGCCAAAGCTGTTTAAGAGATAGAGAGTAGGTTTGGTAGATTTTTCCAAAATAGTGATTGATAGACAGAGGATTTGATCATGGTTCCTATAGTGATTGACCGTTACAGGATTTGATCATGGAACCTACCATCCATCAGATCACCCGTAGGCGTTAGCTTTAACCTCTAGCCTAGGACCAATGCTAAAGTATATAGAGTACGACAATTATATAAATGTAAACGACGCGACACGTTCCATTTAACAGATTACGCGATGGACTATACACGGAAATGAACCAGACCACACTATTTCCATACCGCACAAAATTTACGTGATGACATTTTATTTCGACTGTCTGGATAAATATCCGAATTGAATCGACGGCCATGGTGCGAGCCAGGATTTCGGAGTGGGCGACCTGGCGTTTTAGGGCACCGCCACCCCGGATGACACGTGGCAAGATTATAGAGGATTGCGGGATCTCCAGAACGCGAGATGACAAGTTTGAATGTGACAAATGCTACATCATGGCGATATCGTACATGGACCGTACAAAAAGTACTTCGGCACCTATACTTTTTTGAACGGTACAGTTAATAGATTGGTCCGTACCTCAATTGGTTTCATGTTGACGAGAATTTCAACGGTCAATACGGAACGACAACCGTTAAAATTCAACAGTCAACAACGATTAAATTTGGCACGCCAAATGACAGGTTTCATCATCATATAGGATGTTGGCGAAGAAAAGGACAGAACGGCGACAACTTATTCGCCATGTGGCAGACCGAGAGTGGTTCCGCATAATTCCGTACATAAAGTACGGCGGCTACTGTACTTTGAATGTACATTATGTAGTGTGCAATAATCTGATTGGTCTAGAGGGCCTATTAGAGGTTTTAGGACTTGAAACTTTTCTGGTAGGTAGCCGCCTATCTCTGAGTGCACCCTTGTATAAAAAACTCACTTTGAGCAGCCATAACTATCAATTCAATAGACCATTTTCAGTGATTCTTTTTGTTGCGGATTCAAGGGATTCTAGGTTACACAGAAGTGTAGTTGGTTAGAGTTTCGGCTTGCCAAGGTTGCGGCATTTCTAAGGGAAAGTCAAAGTGGGGAATGTTTTCTAAAACTCATATTCTAAGTTTGCATTTTGTTCTGGAACTGAGCACACATAACACACATAAAGTCTTATTTCACAGGGGTGAAGCTGTATTGGGATTTTGATTTCCAGGGTATCAGTAATTTGGTTTTATATCAACTTGGAGTCGGCACTATCTAGATTAACTTCTTTTGGATCTGTAAATTCCGTGGGAGAATGGAGCACATAGAATTTTAGAAGCCGCCATTAAATCCGCAATGGAAGGCTCGATTGAAGCCACACTTGAAGCTTCCACGAAACTCATCACATGCAGCCATGTCAAGGCCTCGAGGAGGAGAGTGGGAGCATGTTAAGGCTTTAAAGGGATATGATGGTTTTTTTTTTCAATTATGATTTTTTCAATATTCAATTTGAAATACAAAAATGGTTATATTTTGCTTCAATTCTGAATTTATCATTATTAAGTGTTGACATACAAAAATAGATACTTTTCTTTCAATTGTGACTTTGCCATTATTCAATTTTGACATTTAAAAAAGGTTCTTTTTTGCTTCAATTGTAAATTTGTGAATGTTGACATGTTGTAATAGCGCCACAAGGAGGGCTTCGGCGCTAACTTGGCGCCGATAGGGTGCCGGGAAGACGCCGGCGGTTGCGCTGACAAGGCGTCGGCACTGGCGAGGAGTCTAGTGCCGAGGCAGTCTGGTCGCTGGCGACGTGATAGTTTGATCGTTGGTTGCAGGTTTGGCGTCAAGCGAAGAGACTGTTGTCGTTGGTTTTTTCGTTTAGAACTTTTGGAATTTTGATTTGGTTGTCATTGTATTTTTCGTTATTAATTAATTGTTTTACTATTTTTTAATTTTTAGTTTTAGAATAGAGTCAAAGTCGGTCAACACATTTTAAAATTTTTGAACTTTGTTTCATACGCATATTCGTTATTTTTTTGGCGTTTCATGCGTGCGTTTTATGCGTATGAGACATCTATGGTGCATACACAACACAACCTCTCAATGACCAATCGATCGAAGTAAGTAATTGTCCTTTCAATTTTCGTATTCAATGAAAAATATGTCATCGAAAAAGTCAACTATTGCCTCAAGAAAACCTGGGTGCATTTGCACAAGTCTACGTATTTGACACATCAATGGAGATGTAATTAAGCAAGAAAATGAGTATTATGGATGGATTAGACCGCGATGTACTGACAATGATTCAAAATATGATGACAAAACACAACCCTTTGGCGCAACAATTGATATTAGCAGGAGAACGCATCCATGAAGCCCCTGAAATACGATTGGTACTAAAAGATATTGTTCAAAACTTAGACCAACGCCGTTACAATCGACAAAAAGCAGAAGAAGTGGCATCAATTTTGGTTAACCCAACAGAAAATACTGAAGGAAGACATATAGTTTTAAATATAAGAGAAGGAAATCGAATGATGCGCATTTTTGAGTCACATGCATTATATAACCCACTCCAATACCCATTTCTATTTCCATATGGTGAACTAGGGTGGCATTTTGGTTTGACAATGACAAATGCAAGACATGTGTTTCCAATAGCATATGCAGCCTATCGTTTATTTACGCATGCAGGAGAAAACAACTTAATACACAAAGTCGGTCGTATATTCTAACAGTACTGTGTAGACCAATATGCGAAAGTGGAGCAACAAACTCAAGTTCTAGCGAGAGAATAGTGGAGCAACAAACTCAAGTTCTAGCGAGAGAATCAACATACATTGCGCGCAGAGTTGTATGGGGGATTAATGGATTTGCTACCACGCAACCATCGTGTCATTAGCCATGAGGTAGGGCAACAAAGTCATGCAAACCTTCCGGCAAAAAATAATGTTGTGGTGAACCACCGCAATGAAGAGCTTTCAAGAAAAGGGCGACACCTCATCTTAGCGTCAAGCTTTACTGGTGGTGATATGTATATGCAGGAACAATACGAAAATGCCATGGCAGTTGTCCGCGTACTCGGCAAGCTAGATTTATTCATAACGGTCACATGTAATCCTAAATGGAAAAAAATCAAACAATCATTGAAACCAGGAGAGAGCGCCTCCAACCAACCTGACATTACTGTGCCCGTGTTTTCACTGAAGCTCAAAGCTATACTTGAAGACATTTCAGACGGTGCATTACGAGTACATGTGGCAAGAATTCACGTGATTGAGTTTCAAAAACGCGGTTTGCCTCATGTACATTTGCTCCAAATGTTAGCTGATGAGGACAAACATGAAACAACCACAAAATATGACGTGTTCGCTTCAGCAGACATACCAGATCCCATGAACAAGAAATTGGACAAAACAATGTCAACGTGTGTGATGCATGGTCTATGTGACATCCGTTGTTTACATGAGGGTAAATGCAAGAAAGGATTTCTAAAAGAATTATTTGAGGAGACTCAAGAGGTTGGCAATGGATATCCTATGTACAGGATACGAAATAACGGTCGTGGTATTACAAAAAGTGGTAAAACATTTGATAATCAATTAGTCGTACCATACAACCCTTGGTTTTTGCACAAATACAATTTTCAAATTAATGTCGAAGTGTGCTCAACAATAGCATCGGTCAAATATTTGTACAACTATGTGTACAAAGGGCATGATCGCGCCGCTGTGTTACTGGGAAATATCGAGCCCAAAGACGAAATTCAACAATACTTAGATACTCGATATGTGTCCGCATCGGAATAATGTTGGCGATTGTTTGAATTCCCCTTACAAGCTAAGTCTCAGACTGTAGAAAAGCTTTCCGTGCATTTACCTTATCAACAGATGGTTATGTTTCATGCACAAGATAATGCGTCAACAATTCTGAATCGTGCTTCGTCTACGAAGGTTGCAAGTTAATTCGACTTATGTGTTAATGATGAGACCGCACGCTCCTTTTTGTATCCGGAAATCCCTAAACATTACATTTGGATGAATAAACATTGGTAAAAGCAAGTAAGAGTTAATCAGAGTGTCATAGGGAGAATGGTTACATGCTCACCAATTGAACCCAAACGTTATTACCTACGTTTGATACTTTGCTATCGACAATGACCTCTATCATTCAAAGATTTGTGTACTATCGAAGGTGTCGAATATGCCACATTTGCCGAAGATGCAAGTGCAATGGGACTTCGTGATGATGATGTAGAGTGGGGAAAATGCATAGAAGAAGTGGTAACATTCCAAATGCCAAAACAACTCCGACACCTATTTGCCACAATCCTCCACTGCGCCAATCTTCAGTCCGCAAAATCATTATGGGCAAAACTGTTCAAAAATATGTCTTAAGATATCCACCATGGAAATCGCGCTAATTACACAGCTCATGAGTCGCATAATAATGAGAATCCTCAACGATAAAATGAATACGAGACTTTATTGGACATCGAATAATTCCTACATGGGGGCGGTAAATTGATTACGGACTATCCAACTCTACCCAATTTGCACACTATCCAAAGCCACTTATTTGTCAAAGTTGAAATCCATTAATAAACGCCAAAAAAAACATACAATCTTCAAGACATGACACGAGTGTTATCTTTATTCACCACACTCAATGTGGAACACAAAGAAGCATATGACGTAGTTACAAATGTAGTACAAGATACTTCAAAGGCCGAAACTTGCTTCTTTCTTGATAGACCAGGAGGAACAGGAAAGTCATTTGTCATAGAGAATATTCTGGTAAAAATGCGTACTAACGGCAAAATAGTTGTCGTCGTTACTGCAAGTGGAATAGCAACAGTGTTACTAACAGGTGGAAAGACAACGCACTCAAGATTTAAGAATCCATTAGATATAGATGCTCAATCTTGATGCAATATCTCTTAATAATCAGATCTTGCATAGCTGTTGCGTCAAACCTCTCTAATCGTTTGGGATGAAGTTTCTATGTCTCATCGACATCTACTTCAGGCAATGGATAGAACATTTCAAGATTTACAAATAGATCACAAACCATTTAGGAATGTAGTGTTTCTCATAGCGGGCGACTTTCATCAATGCCTCCTAATTATTCAAAAAGCCAAAGATGCTCAAATCATCGCAGAATGCGTAAAAAACAGCCCCCTATGGCAAAAATTCAAACAGCTTCGTCTAAAAATAAATATTCGCATTTATGTTGAAATCAAAGCTTTGATCTCAGCTGATGAGAGTGTGAGGAGGATTTTAGGACTTAAAATATTTTTTTGTCTAAGTCAGATATTAATACTTACCTTTATTAGTGTTACAATAGCAGAGTATTTTGTACGTCTACAGGGACACGCGTCAGTATCTAAGACTTGTGCAAATATTCCAAAAGAGCGCCGACAACAACATTCACGCGTTGACTATCGAACGAGCTAAACCACAGGTACAGACGCACAGAATTAAAAGCGAGCATTTGTGAACAATTGACTGTACGGAATAACGAGTACCGTTGGTAACAAATCGAGTCGACGGACGAGATTCGTGCGGGGACCATTGGTGACCAAGCATAAATGTACGCGCCCAGGTGGACCGTACTTCAAACAACAATCGGGTGGACTGCGCGACAGACCATGACTAAGCGAAACCAACATTAGTTGTACGGCATCAAAATTGAAAATATTTGAAACACATTGTTTTGTATTTTAGCGCATTAAAAATTAGTGTTTCATCACTCAGATTACAGCTAGCGGAAATTAGAGTTTTGAAAGTACCGTGAGTACAATGACGTACAATTCCGGTACCTTGTCATTTTGTACTGCAGTACAATAGCGTCAGGTGTTTCTTGTTGATAAGTTAGTTAGATCAGACATACTCTCAGTGTATAAAGTTTAGGACTTAGAAAAAATGTAATCATTCAGTTTTGAGAGCATGGAAACTTTGAGGCAGTTTTTGGGAAACTTCCAGCTTCCATATTTTACGGTTTACTAGACTGTTTATGCTACAATTTTGGGAATTGACAGTGTGCATGGTGATCTAGTTGTATGCTGACTTTGGTTGTAGTTAAAGTTGTAAAGTTTAATTCTGTAGTGTTCAGAAAACTACTGTTTGGTAGGATTCTTATTAGCTTGTGTTGATAAACATGTCTACTTCTACAACTATTGATGCAGCTCCACCTGTACCAATAGTCATAAAACAACAAACTATGGGCCTGTTTTCAAGAATTCCTATCTTTAATGGGCAAAAATATGCTTACTGGGCGGATATGGTTGAGTTGTACTTTGAAACCTCAAGTTTGATGGAGATTCTGGATGGATCACTTGATGAATTTGATCCAACTTGGGCGAAAAAAAATCAGAGGCTCGAAATACTTTGAAACTATGTCTCTCGAAGAACCTGGTTATGTCACAAATCAAAATGAAGAAGGCGATTGATATTTGGAAATCTCTTAAGGAGTCTTACGAGAAGGCGAACATTCAGGAAGAACTTCTAATGGCAGGAAAGATCGGGGACTAGAAATACTCGGGGGGAATGATGGTCGAGTATACCGATAACTTTTGAGCTCTTATTGATGCTTATGCTTGTGCTGGTGGTACCTTTCGTGAATTTCAGCAAACTGCTTTGGTCGTTAGAGGTCTTCCTAGCAGTATGAAAAATGCATCTGTTGCACTTAAAAAGCATGATAAAGCTAGTTGGACACTTCAGTTAGCTATCAACATTATTTTTGAAGAAGAGTCTACCTCAAAGGTTCTTAATGGAGAAAGGCAAGTCGAAGCTTTTAACACAAATTTTGAGAGGAAAGGTTAATTTAACCAGTCAAGAAATATGTTTAATCATCCTAGGAATCAGCTTAACCAAAAACAGGGTTAGTTTAAGCAGTTTAATCAATGACAAAATAGACAGTCTTTGACCGCCTATTTTTATTGTTCGGAACATGGTCATGGCTATAGATATTGTCCTAAATTGAAAAAGGCAAATGAAACGGGTCTATATATGCCGGGTTGGCAGCATAGTCCATTTAATTAGGGCTTGTCTGGAAAGCATGTTCAAACTAATTCTATGTTTTCTTCATCTGCTATTGAGGAGGATCAGTCATTGAGCTTCAACAAGCAAGATGAATCAGAACTATTTGTTATACCGACAGCAATGGAGGGCTCTTAGGACGCCGGTTGGATCATGGACATACGATCATCGGCCCACATGTGCTAAAACAAGTCGATCTTTACTAATCTTATAGCTACACCTGCAAGGAATATCTACTATGCATGTGGCATGAATGCTCAAACTACTGCTCAGGGTGATGTTTCTCTGTTGGCAGATGTAGGAGGGAAGTCGGTTGAAAGAACACTTCACAATGTTTTGTATGTCTCGGACTCCAAAAAATACATTTTTTTTACATCACTTGTTGAAAGCAAAGGATTTGAGGTCACCCTTAAAGGGGGTAGGCAAGTTGTTAGCAAACTAGGTAAGGTAGCAGTCACAGAAACTAGGGTAGAAAGCAAAATGTACCGTATGGATATGGCTAATACTAAGGAAAATGATGCTCTTTACTCTAGTGTTTTGTTTGAAAATGAGTTATGGCATATAAAACTAGGACATGTTTACGATGATAGTTTGAGGAAAATGGTAAATGCTGGCAAAGTAGAAGGTGTTTCTCTCACAGATCAACCCGTTAAGACTTTTGATGGATGCTCATTGGGTAAAATTTATACATTACCGTTTCATCAAGAATCAGAACATCGTTCAGAAAGATTACTTCAGCTCATACATTTTGATGTTTTAGGCCCGGCTCAAGTGCCTTCTCCAGGAGGAGTTCGCTTTATGGTCACATTTCCTGACGTTTTTTCCAATTTTACAAAAGTTTATTTTATGAAGGAGAAGAGTGAAGTGTTTGAACAATTCAAATATTTTCCAGATTTACAAAAGTTTATTTTATGAAGGAGAATAGTGAAGTGTTTAAACACTTCAAACACTATAAAGCTTGGGAGGAGAAACTACATGGAGTTCCGATTTTGGAATTGAGATCGGACAACGCGGGGAGTATATGTCCTATGAATTTAAAAAGTTTCTTTTGGATGAGGGTATTAATCGGCAGCTGACGGTTCCATATACGCCTCAACATAATGGTGTTTCAGAAAGGTTAAATAGAACAGTTACAAAGAGTGTTAGATCCATGCTTGCAAACAAAAATGTAGATTTGAAATTCTGGGCTGAGGCCCTTAACTGTGCAGTTTATATGAAGAATAGGATTGCATCAATATCACTTAGCACTACACCATTTAAGCTATGGACAGGCAAGAAACCTCAGGTCAATCATTTTAAAGTTTTTGGCAATAAGTGCTTCATTCTTAACACATCATAAAACACTTGGAAAATGGAACCGAAAGGCTTACCGCGTATTCTAATGGGATATGATGATAACTCTAAGGGGTATACGGTGTATGTATTTGATAAAAAAAAATTAGTTGTGTCAAGAAATATCATTTTAAAAGATGACGGAGAATCTGCTGATAATTTCACCATGACAGATAAACCGACGGAAAAAAAATTGTAGGAATATTTCATCAATGACACAAAGAAGATAATTTGCTTTCAGGTTCCTCAGCAGCCACCTATAGAGACTGTGTCCACGGACCCTCAAGTCACTCTTACGGCTCCATCCGAGCCAGTTGCACCACTCTTGGATGACACACATCCCACTCCACGACAGACAATTAACGCCAGACATCCATCAATCTGCGCCTCAAAATTTCCAAGGGGAAGGAGATCTAGCAGCCGTCTGCAATCTGGATTGCACTTTGCATTCTCTACCGCCTCGCAAGAACTTGTGACCATTCGGGAGGCCTTCTCATCACCGGAAAGAACTCACTGGATCGAGGCAGCAAATGACGAAATGAAATCCATTATGGAAGCTCAAACCTGGGAGTTGGTCTAGTTTCTTCCGAACAAAAAAGCCATTGAGAGTAAATGGGTGTTCAAGGTAAAATTAAACCCGGATGGCACAATTGAAAGGTATAAGGCCAGACTTGTGGCCAAAGGTTACAATCAAAAAGAGGAAATTGATTTTGAGTAGACTTTCTCTCCGGTTGTAAGATTTCCAACTGTTAGAATTCTATTAAGTCTTGCTGCAATTGAGAATATGGAAGTCCATCAGATGGACGTCAAAAACAACCTTTTTGCATGGAGAGTTAGAAGAAACTATATATATGAAGCAACCAGAAATGTATGAAGAAAAAGGAAAGGAGAAAATAGTGTGTAAACTGTCAAAATCTTTGTATGGGCTGAAACATGCCCCTATGATGTGGAACCTAAAGTTAGATGAGTTTCTGACTGGACTAGGTTTTAAAAGGATTAGTTTAGATCACTCTGTGTATATATTGTAAGCGGAGGATGGAGTACTTTATATTGCTATATATGTAGATGATCTGCTACTTATAAGCAAGTATATGAGTGAAATAAACCGCATTAAGGAAGCCTTAAAATCAAGATTTGAGATTAATGACCTCGGAGAGTCCAAGTATATTTTAGGAATACAAGTAGAGAGAGATAGGAACAAGAAAGTAATCATGTTGACTCAAAAAGAGGCTATAGGAAATATGCTTGAAAAATTCGAAATGAAGGAAGTAAAAGGGTGTGTAACTCCTATAAAGTTTAGATAGAAATTGTAGGGAGATGACTCAGATTCTGGTATTTTAGTCAGTGAGAGTCTAGAGTCAGGGGAGGAGGAGTTTATGGCCTCTAAAACATACAGGCAGGAAGTAGGCAGTCTCATCTATTTTATGAACTGCACGAGGTCGGATATCACAGCTGCTGTTGGTGTTCTAAGTAGGAGCTTGCGCAATTCGAAGAAATCAGACTGGGAAGCCACAAAGAGGTTTCTGGGTTACCTTGCAGGGACTCGGAACCTCAAACTCGTTCTTGGAGGTGGAGAAGTGAAACTGCAGACTTGGAGCGATGCTAGCTATTGCGACATGTCTAGCAGAAAGTCAACGACTGGTTTTGTCTTGCAAATTGGAAATGGAACTTGTTGCTGGAGGAGCAAGCTTCAGATGGTCACGGCACAGTCAATAATGGAGTCGGAATATGTGGCTGCAAGCTCGGTACTTAAAGAGCTCCCATGGGTGAAAGCACTTCTACAAGAACTTGGGTACATGCAGGCTAGACCTCAAGTTATATGGTGCGATAACCAGGCTGCCATTGCCATTGCCTCCAATCCCAGCCATCACTTTAAAAGTAAGCACATGGATATCAGGTTACACTTTGTCCGAGAAAATGTGCTTGCTAGAGTCATCAAATTGTGTTATTTGGTTGATGAAAAGATGGTCGCAGACATGCTAACCAAGGCTCTCCTTGCACCAAAGTTACAGTTTTGCAGAGATGTTATTGGACTAAGTGACTAGCTGAGTCTAAAGCTTTAGGGGAGTGTTGAAATTAAAGCTTTTATCTCAGCAGATAATAGTGTGAGGAGGATTTTAGGACTTAGAATATTTTTGTCTAAGTCAAATTGTAATACTTACCTTTATTAGTGTTATATTAGCAGAGTATGTTGTAGGTATGTTGTACGTCTACAGGGACACACGTCGGTATCTAAGGCTTGTGCAGATATTCCAGAAAAGCGCCGAAAACAACATACACGCGTTGATTATCGAACGTGCAGAATCACAAGATCGGACGGGCAAAATTAAAAGCGTGCATCTGGGAACAATTACCTGTACGGAATAACGTGTACCGTTGGTAACGAATCAAGTCGACGGACGAGATTAGTGCGGGGACCACAGGTGACTAAGCAGAACTGTACACGCCCAGGTGGATCGTACTTCTGAACAACAATCGGGTGGACTCATCGGGTGGACTGTCGCGACTGACAATGACTAAGCAAAACCAACATTATTTGTATGACGTCGAAACTGAAAAAATATTTGAAACACATTGGTTTGTTTTTAGCGCATTAAAATTTAGTCTTTCGTCAGTTAGATTACGGCTAGCGGGAATTAGGGTTTTGAAAGTACCGTGAGTACAATGACGTACAGCCTTGTCATTTTGTAGTGCAGTATGATACCACCAGGTGTTAGTTGTTGATTAGTTAGTTAGATTAGACATACTCTCAGTGTATAAAGTGTAGGACGTAGAAAAAATGTATCATCTTGTGTTGAAAATATGCAAAATTAGAGGCAGTTTTTGGGAAACTTCCAACTTCTATATTTTATGGTTTACAAGACCATTTATGCTGCAATTTTGGGAATTGACGATGTGCATGGTGATCTAATTGTATGCTGATTTTGGTTGTATTTGGATATGTGTGTGTGATTCTGTAGTGTTCACAAAACTGCTGTTTGTTAGGATTCTTGTTAGCTTCTGTTGAAAAACATGTCTACTTCTACAACTAGTGCTGCAGCTCCACCTGTACCGGTAGTCATAGAACAATAGTTGGTAGATACAGAAAAAAATATCGTGACACGTTGGACGATTAACCTACATGTCATGATAGAAAACCAACGAGAAATCTTCAGATTTGCGCATGACACGCCCTTTCTAAAATACAACCGAAAATAAAAACGAAATTTTGTAACATTCCCTCGTCACGCTATTTTCAGTAACTTTTGTTCGTCACACTATTTTTCTCAAAAGACTTTCGTTATGTTCGAAAACCGAAACCCTAAAAAATGAGCTGGCGTACAGACTGGCGTCTGCAAAAAGTATAAAAGTTTTGTCGTATGATTACTTCGTACGCATGTACATGGTACGCAAGTTAAGATTTGAAGTTAAGTTTGTCGGTGTTAAAAATATAAAAGATATTCAATATCCGATCGTAGCTTGCGTGGCGCCATTCACTTTAGAACACGTGGCTTACAAACTCTACGTGATGGAACATCGACTCAATCGACCCGGTCTGGAGAGTTTGCCATATAATTATAGAAACCTATGATGGAACTTCACCCTTATTGTGAGTGGCACGACGTAGGCTAATGTTTGATTATCGACAATCGTGAAAGGTTTCTAAGGGTATGTCCCCGTGTGCATAAGTAAGGGTTTTTTTCTGTCGTTTTCCTGTAAAACTTAGCGTCGTATTGCCGAAGTTGCAACCGTACAAAAGGAATCGCAAATTTGTAGAGTACAATTTGCGTCATCCTCTAATTTAGAATGTATGAAAATTTGTCGTCTTGTGTTTTCGACCAACTTCCACGACAAAAAACGTCATTTTCAACCTTACGTTTAAAACACATGCGCGATGTGTTTTAAAACTAGGTATTTTCAATAAACAAACAAGAACATATCTTCGCACGTACCGTAATTTTTGAAAAATTTCAAACAATTTCCAAGGATAAAGAAAATTACAGAATTCGCTATGTTTTGCCCGTTTGAGTTCAAATACAACAAAAAAAGGTACATAATTTGTTTGGTTTTGTCCGTTTTAGTCCATTACGGATTTCTTTTTTACAGGGGTCTTCAAATTCTGATGCCATTTCACGTCGATCGGATAGGAGACGCAAAGGCAAAGCGCCTCGTCTTCAACCGTGAAACGGCACATGGTCGGAAGGCGGTACGTCTACAATGTCACGGTTAGACATGCGACGACACAGGTAGTTCCAAAAAATAACATGCGACCACAGATTGTAGACGTTGACAACCGTCAGAGGTATTGTCGACATATACAGTCATCACAAGTGTAAGATACGATTTCGTCCCTACAGACATAAGGTTACTTGAAAATCGGGTCCGGCGGATCCGCGCTAAAATACAAAGTAAGTTCGCTAAGTTACAAGTACATGGGGACATACCCTAAGCGTAGTCTGAAATGTAAGATTTGTAAGAGCGTTCGTCAAAGATTTTTAAAGCTTACAATCTCACTGCATGATGACGATGATGGTGATGTTTTACTTCTACGAACGGAACATCTCAACGTTCGAAGGAAAAATTTCAAACAACCTAAAAGCAAGCACAAAAAAACAGCGAAGGCAAAGAAGCATAGTGCAAAAGTAGGTGAAAGTAGGCCCATACAATATGCCTATTGTATGCAAAACATTAGTGTTGTGTATCGGTAAGGATTTGCCGATAACCGATATGGACCTTTTTTCGGGTATCCTATAATCGATTTATTGGTACGATATATCTTTAAAGGTGTTATCGCCGAT
The DNA here is from genome assembly GCA_037447655.1 of Zygnema cylindricum. NCBI lineage: Eukaryota > Viridiplantae > Streptophyta > Zygnematophyceae > Zygnematales > Zygnemataceae > Zygnema > Zygnema cylindricum. The sequence goes on along the minus strand of JBBHKE010001408.1, from coordinate 117,910 downwards.
AAATAACCGATGTTTATCGGTTATTATCGGCGATAACACCGATATCAATAACTATCGGCGATATTTGTACAGACCGTACAGATAAATCTACGGCTAGTACACTCAACTGTACGTGTTATTCCCCGGACGTGTGCAAGCACAAAAAGTACAGTAGCCACCATGAGATTTGTACGGTTTTGATACGGATCCAGTATAAACGATGTACCTTTCACATCCGACGCCATGACTTTGTCCTTTTATTCCTTGAGATCCACTAAGGACCTGACACGTGTCAATCGGTCGGCTTTTTTGGCAAAAGCTGCCAAAAGAGCCATTCCGGGATGCCGGCGCTCACGCTGGCTGTCCGCTCGTGTTTTCTCATTCCAAGTCGTCCGTTCGATTTCGGCGGCGCGCAGAATGTTATTTTTCGTCTGTTGTACTTTGTGTTCGTCGTCTTTTTTCCGTTCCATGTTCACCAGTTTTTCAGTAAAATTTCGTACGTTGCTATAAAATTTCTTTTCAGTTAACTGGCCAACGTTTATGTGCTGCGTTGTCCGTAACAAATCGCAGTTAAATGGAGACGGAACAGAATCTAATACGTGGCATGCCACGCTATATAAAGTCAATAATATAATACAACATGTTTTAAAGTACTATTGTATGCATACTATATTTTTTTAAAGTTATCGCCAATATGGAATTTGTTGGTCTCAGGCCGATATATCGGAATCTCTGACCGTTCGATAACCGATAACTATCGATATCGGTGTTATCGCGATAAATTTTTTACCGATACACAACATTACAAAACATACAATATGACCTTAAAACCCATATTGTATCCAGACCTATTCGGACCAATTAAAACATTCGGACCAAAAATTGGACCAATTAAAACATTCGGACAAAAAAATATATTTTCACTGTCACATTCGGACGATCGGACGGTTGCTGATCAAAGTAGCGATCTAAGAAGATCACATGAAAATCCCATAACACAACTTACGACAAAGGCGCCGACTAAAGGGCCTACCATAAAAACGCCTACTTTTGAACCATGCAAAGAAGGCAAAGGGTGCGTGACAGGATATCGTCCAACAAAGATTTTCTGGTAGATTCTGGTGGATTCGTGTCGAACCTGTCCGAAGACACATGCACGGGAGTTACCTATATCGTACAACCGTAGCGATTATACACGGCCTGTCGCTACTGTATTGCACTGTATTGTTCTGTACTTCACTGTACTTTACAGTACTGTACCGTCGTCGCGTCCTCCTTGACGACAGTTGAGGTCGATGGAGCGATAATATATGTGCCTAGACCCTTAGATAATTTCGATAGGAACTGTAGTAAACAACTAAACATGTCAAAAAATGAAAAAAACAGTACGTCATGGTACGAAAATGTACGAGATCCATTAAACTACACTATTTGAATTCCTCCTAGATTTGAGTGATTGACACTGACTAATAAACCATACTTATATTAGTGTGGAGGAAAGAATAGTGTTATCAACTCTATTCCTAGGTTCAAAGGTCGTAATTTAGGCACACCGATATAGTGTTATTCGCAGTTATAACGATTCAGTATATACTGCAAGAAGCTGGTCTCCGTGGAATGCGGGCGAGATCATCTTGTCCGTTCGATGAAATAAAGCCAGCGACGGATAGTGGCGGCTTGGAACAACTCCTCTCGCCGGTTAGAGAGTAAACAGCCGCCACCCGATTGGAAACGTCTATAATACTGTATTACACCGTGTATCGTTATTATTGTAGAGGTTTTTTTCGCCACTCAAATCATCTTTTCTCCATGCAAACTTGTCCAATTTTCAATTGGAAACCAGCAATGTGAAGGTTGAGAATCTTGACATCTAATCCCAACCGTCAGATGAGAAATCCGCTAATTGTGGACGGGGAATAGATGTTTGAAGCATAGTTCAAAAGTAGGCTTTTTTATGGTAGGCCTTTGGTAGGCGCACAAAACTTGGCACAAAACTCGCGTAGAGTAGGCATACTGTATGGGTGTGCGTTGTGCACACTCCTGGTCGAACGTACGAATCTGACGTATCATCATAGTACAGCACACGCCGCCGGACGAAATTTTTTAGCGAACTGACACGTAGGATGAAATTCCGCGGGAAAAAAAACCCGGAAAAAAAAAACGCAGACGTAAGTCCTATTGTAAGTTGTGTTATGGGCTTTTCATGTGACCTTCTTAGATCGCTACTTTGATCAACGACCGTCCGATCGTCCGAATCTGACGGTTTAAATAAAAAAATACCTCAAAACTCACGGAAAAACTGACGGCTCTTTTGGAGGTCCGTGACTTCATCGTCAACGACTTCAACAGCGGTTTACTAACTACTGCCGCGGCGTCGGTAATGACGTCTTCCTTGAATTTTCTCTTTCAACTGTTGAAGTATTTATGGCGGCTTCTTTTCGAAAACTTAAAGAAGACGCCCGTACACATTTTGGACTTACGGCGCTCAAATAGTGTTACGCCGCAACGCCTTTTTTGGAAATGTCCGTAGACGTGACGATAAATTTTCGAACATTTTTGTGTACATTCTGATCAGTTTATTAAACAGAAAGTACCGACAAGTGCATCGAATTTTTTCCTCAATTTCCGTACAATTGCCGTAATAATTCGTACAATTATCGTAATTTGTCTATATGTTTCCGTAAATTCGCAGTTTCAGTTTACAGTAGACGTTTTTTTGCGATTTTTTGAAAAGTCACGTACAATACGTAGAAATTGGAAAAAAGCAAAAAATCGCACGTATTGAACAACTAGGAAAATGGGTCTTAAGGCCATATTGTATGTTTTAAGGCCATATTGTATGTTTTGCATACGATAGACATATTGTATGGGCCTACTTTCACCTACTTTTGAACTATGGTTTGAAGTGGCAAAAAAAACCTTTCCAACTAATAACGATACACGGGGTAGTTTACAATAATCATTGACGATCACGATATTTCGGCATCCGGTCATTCTGCTCGATCCAGAAGTCGACGCTACCGCACGAATACTCCGAGAAACAGGATTGTCACAGATCGAGCATTATTTCACTCATTCACTTACGTCTTACGCAGTTACGCTATGTCCTGAAACATATCGAGACACATAAATATGTCGAATTGGCAGCGGAGACTTAAAATCGCTTTAACCCTTATAGCGATTCGCGGTGTACTGTACTTTTGTCGGGTCACTACGTACTTTTACTCTTTGTTCGTACACGCGAATCCGAGTCTGTTGGTCTTATCTCACGTTCCGAACATGAAATCCGGTTTTCTTGAAACCTTCGTTGACGTTTTCTCCCCAAACTCTGTATCTACCCCCTTTTTCCGTATCCCATATTCATGAATACACTAAAAACAGTGAGGACGCACGAAAACTAGGACCTCTTTATCTCGCGCGGCCAACGCTAGGGAATTTGATTTGCAAAGTCTCCTTGTAATTTGATCGAATTCACGAGGGGTAATATGGAAACACGGGTTTTCAAAAAGCCTTGGGTGGGGCGAAATCGCGCTGGAAAGTTTCTTCCTCCGAAAGAGAATAAAAGGTTTGGGGCCCAAAGAGAACTGAAAAACACATGGACAAACAATCCAGCGTATGTCGTGGCATGAATAGGTTTACAAGCTGAGAAAAATAATCGAAGGCTGATTCTATGTTTTCGGTGGTTGGGAGTTCGATAGGAGAATAATTGATCATGCATATCGTCACCACAACCCAAATGGAAGATAATGTCTTGTCGCACTAAAGATTCATACTTAACACATTTGGTTGACAATGCATGGGAAAGGTTCGAATGCCTCGACTACTTTGCCTCCCTGAAAACACATAAAAAAGGGTTATTCATTACACTTAAAATATATTTTGCAATGTTTCCTAAAGTGAGCAAGAGTGGCCGTAGTTAGCAACTTATATAAAGCCAAACCTAATCCGAGTGAGTAAAACGACGGGCTTGGCCCCATTACCCATGAAATGGAGAGGAGGAACACCGTTGACAAAAAATGACCCTCTTCTATTATCAGCGAAGGCGACGTGTGGGTCTAACGTGCTACGTTCGTCGACAAAAATGTGTCGTATGGGTATATAAACGCCAAGTTTGAAAAAGTTGAATAAAGTCACCGTGACCTTGTGTCAACTTTCTGGAGTACTCAAAAAAAATACAGTAGCATTGCCATAGTTTTCAGTGCTTCTCAAATATCTATAGCTTAATTGTTTTTTGCATGTGAACAACATTTGTCACACTTAAAGCTTGGCCAAAGTATAAGGCATTTTTTCTTTGAGATATACATTCACATTCTTGCGCAAACAAGCTATTTTTTTTGTAAAACACCTAACACTCGGTGGACATGCTTGGCATACTGCTATGGTGTGCAACTAAAAGTAAGAATGTTTCGAGGTAGACTAGCAAAATCTTCCTTAACAACGACCAAATAATATTATTTATTACATGGTAGAATGTCGTCGGTGCGTTTATTAAACCAAAAGACTTGACCTTGAATCGAAATCTAATCAGTGTTTTACACACGTTTTTGGCACACCCTCCTAGGTCATCCAAATTGGATGATAACCTTGCGATAATGTATGGAGACAGAGCACTTAACACCTCGAAGTCGAGGCAACAAATTAATAATCTACAAACGAGGGTAGCAATTTTTCACTGCTTTTCTTTTCGTATTTGTCCACACACATGCAAAAAGAGTCGCCTTTACTTTGAACAAAGAGAATTGGCTCTCTATAAGGACTCTTTGACCTTTCTGTCCAACCCTTGCCTAGCAAGGAAGCTATTTGTATTTGTCATTCTTCTCGCTCCGAGGGGCTTAGCCTGTATCATAGTCAAATTGGTGGTTTCTCGCGGCTTTCCAAAGGTAACATATGACCCACACTATGGGTTGGCAAAAATGTTGGCAGATCGTCAAAAAACATATCCACATACTCTTCCAACATTTCATGTAATGAATGATGGAGTATTTTGTGCCCTCCCAGCGTCTATTGCAATGAAGCTTCACCTCCATCTTTTTTCCTGGACCAAGCCAACTAACTATCATAACCATCTTCCAAAGATTTTACTTGCACCAATATAATTCGCAGCCCTAAAGCACGACCCTACAACCTTGCATGGGAATAAGCATGAGAGAGTTGTATGTATTTGTTTCTGCCCACATTTGTATTAAAGACTGTCTTTCTACTTTCCACTACATTACATGTGCAACCTAATGTAATGCAATCATGGCCATTCCCAAGCGTAAACTTGGATGGAGCTTCCCATATTTAAATGCCCATTTGCTCCCGATGTAACCACCTCCCTCTCCACTCACCCACGAAGCACCAATGATCATCAAATATAAGTGATGACAAAAGAGATGATAATCGACGTCTGTAATAAAAGCAGTACTGCAATGGTAAGCCGCTGCATTCATGAAAAGGTTTGTCAAAAAAAAAGGGAGGACTTAAAGGTGAAATGGAAGCGAAGAATGCCACCCAAGATCAAACAACAAAAACGAAGAACATTGCCAACGGCCAATGAGGATCAAAAAGGACAAATTTATCGTTGATGGATGCAAAATAAGCGAAAAAACTTAACGTGACAGTCATGAAAATGGGAAAAGACTGATACTCCTAAGAGGAAGGAGTAAAAAAATGACCTGAAGGGATTGCAAAATCCTCCCCAGTGTCCCAGTGTTATGAATGTGGTATGTTGCTTATGCGGTAAAATACAGTCACAAAAAGCAACAAGTTCTTGGCTTAAAAGAAATTTCCACAGGTTCCGATATAAGTGAACAAAGCACAATTTACAACTCGCGTTAAACTGGAACAACAAAAAACAAAACACTGTTTTTCGTCGAGAACCGGATCCTTTCAATCAATCCCAGAGCTAGCAGGAAACTATGTAATGCATGTTCCTTAACAACTTAGATAATATGTCAGAGAATAATGGTCGAAATGTCAAAAGCATAGTGAACAATTCAAAATTGACCAAAGGCTGAAAACCAGCCTGGTCAAATAGCACACATAGTTGAATGAAAAAAAAACCAGCTATCAAATAAAATTGAAAAAAACGGAAAAGAGAGAATAATGCTCCTTATTGTATTGTAAAATACTTCAACATAATAAACCTGGCGATAACGTCCCAAATGAGGGCCAAAGGCATTAAAATACAGGAGGATGTGCAATGCAAAGTTGAAAAATACATAAAAAAATAAGCAATACAACTCTCACAGAACGACACTGGTGGTTAGAATTTAAAAATGTGAAGCAAATTCATTAAAAGACGTGAATCACAGGATTCTGCTGTTTTGAAAGTAAATATATACTATTCGATAAACTTTCCTAATTTTTGACCAACTCATTTTCGTCATAATCAATGTACAGACTCTGTATTGCATTCTGCAATTCAGAAGTCATCGTCTATAGTAAACAAAGGTTGTCTAGCATTATCATCCATCTTCCTAGACTTAGAGCTATGTTCACTTTCAAGTCTGCTAGATATCTGAATGAGCGTTGAAAGCATTTTCTCCCGCCGCTCTTCTTCATGCCAGATTCGGCGAGTAGCAGTTTCTATCAAAGCATCCACAAGTTTCTGCCAACAATAATTCCATAAACAATGAGACCAGCATTTGCAAAACAAGAAGACAGGCTTATGTTACTCAATCTCATAACAAATCCGTACATGCTGCATTAGCCCTGGCAGAAACTTGAACAGCAGCATACGACTACATGCACTGAGAAGCCAGAGTGATGGCCTCTTCTGACGTAATGGTCCAAGCATTAAGACTTTCATTGGTATAGGGTAGCATTTGTGCTTCTGAACTTCCAGCTCACAAGATTGGATGAGCAAGAAGGATCCAGCATTTGAGACTCACCAGCAATGCTTGTAGACCAAAAAAATCTGCTTCTTCTTGAAGTTCGTACAACGATGTTAAATTCTCCATGTTGACCGTCCCATTCCGTAAGTAATTTAGTACATGAGAAAATCTTCTACCATCGCGATCAAAAAAGACAGGGGTGCTAGTTCCATGTTTAGAGACATGGTCACGTACTGCTGTTGCTAACATGCTCTTATATTCTAAATCAAGTGTGGATTTTGCAGTAGTGAAAAACTGGCCACCGATATTAAGATGAACTAAATTGATCGACTCTGAGTAAGAGCCAGCTTTTCTAGTTGATACTGACGTAACATCAAAACTGCCACGGTCATGGTTAGGTTGTGATGTATCTCCACCTTCCATGTGAAGGCTGTGCAGTAACTAATATAAATATCTACATCCCTAACATTTTCCTTTTACAAAACTACAAATTCCTCTTACGACTATTTAAAACAAATAACAAGGTTCCACGCTGGATTAACAAGAATGGTACAGCTTGTTACAGAAAATCAATGGTGATGGAGCACAACTACTGTCGTCAAAGCTTCTCCAGAAAGCAAAACTGTTCCAGCTTGAATCGAAAGCCTGCATAATTCAAATAAATGAGCAATTCAATTGAGAATGAACAAACATGAACAAAGGATAATATTAAAAGCAATAAAAAGGAAGTAAAAAGAGGAATAAAAAAGGAATTAAAAGGAGGAAACAATCAGCTCTTCATTGCACGCGGATTACTACATCAAAAGAGGACGCGAATTAACTGATAAATCTCGATTTTTGCACCCTAATATATTTTAGGCTTCGGTAAGAACTTAGGTTTAGAAAAAAAATCTTCGAAAGTCCATATTTAGACTCCAGAAAAACTGCATAGCAGCAATGTTGAAACACATAGTAACCCTACTTGATTCCTAAACACTGGCGAGATGTTCTTTACAAAAAGCTCATAGTTTGCTAAACAAAGAGTGTGAACTTCGACTGTGCATGGCATACATTCCACAGAGTAGAAAAGTTTGAAAAGACAAAGAGGAACAGACTGAGATCAACCAGTGTAGTGAATGCGACAATGTATATTCAAATTTCATTTTCTCTGTAATTGTTTTTGGACGAACCAGTGAAGCTAAACAAACGTAACACAAGCATGCTACAAAAGAAAGGCGACTCTGAAGTATATAAGCATTCAGAATTCGAAAACAAAAAGCAGGTTAAAAGTCAAGTTGAAGACAAAGTTCTGATGGCATTTTTGAACAGCGCCAGGCACGCCCAACAGAGACAAGAAACCTAAAGAATGAACCAACACAACAAAAAAATGAAGTTATATGTGAAGCGGTGTCGAATTCCACTTACAATATTCAATTGTGTCATAAATCAGGAGCTTGCATTCCTACCAAACTTGAATAATTAAAGATCAAACGAGAAATGAAGAAAGAAACTGAAGAACGTCTAAGTAGGTCTTCAGACGTGAAAGACTCCAGAATTAGAAGCTTGGATTCAAAGAATATACGTCCTGGAAGCGCTTCATGCCAGCGCCTGCGTTATCATCCGAGTGGACATGGAAAAGAAGAGAAGCCGAGGAGAAGAGCTTCAGGAAAAGATGCACATTATATAGAACGGAGTTGTGAAAAAACATTTGGAACGCTATATGCGGTAACTCTATAGTACATGCGTACTATACGGCATATTGTGCGTATAGTATGGGGTTATCGCATTTAAAGTTTCCAGTGATTTTCGCACATTTGACGTTTTGAGCCACGTGTGAAAGTGGCGAACCTTCGTTTCAAAATTTGAATTGCGTTTCTCAATTTGAATTCTGTTTCTCCTGGCAGCAACTTTACATTCTATCCTTCATAAAAGCCAACAACTTGTAAAATACAATTGTTTATTTCATGGGTCCATCTTTCACTAGTTTCGATAAATAAACTGCTCGATTTTTTTTTTTTTGACTCTCTACATTTTTTGTCCATTGTAGGTTATTTTGTGTACAACTTTTTAAACCTAATCTCAAACACTTAGTTCGTAAGGCACATATAACTGCTTATTGTTCAACCAAGACAAAATAAGAAGCATATGATGGAAAAAGAAGCTGGTATTCAATGGGAAGACCCGTCCTGTATGGCCAATCAAGAAGATTTTGTCTTCTTAAATGGTAAACATCTTCGCTATTGAAACAATGGTTATTGATTTTTTAAGCAGAAAAATTACTGCTACGTTGATATCTGGCAAAATTATTATAGCCCTTTTTTTTCTGATTACTATTCAAGGAATTGGCGTTTGTTTTTGCTATGGAGCTTTATAGAGATTTTTGCTAACCAAAATGCCACTTTGGTATCGTACAGTCTGTTCAGAAATTTATGATTTTATAATTTTTACGATTTTTGAACGGAAATTTGGGTTCAAGCTACCTGCTTGCCAGCATATAGCATTTGTCCTGTGGTCTTACACCAAAAGCCTGAGAATTTCAGCTGTTACTTCACGATACCGCCCGTTGCTAGTAGAGTTGATGAATTATTAACGACGACACTTTGTTAGAATTAAATACACTAAGTTGTGTATTGTAACGTGGCTCATTTTGGGCCACTCACCTAAATAGTGTCATTAACACTTATTTATGATTTTGAGACAAAACAAACACTCACTCGAATTAGGGTGAGTAGCTCCAATGCCGATGGAAAGTAGTAGCCTTGGACAGACAACTGAGTTGAGTAGCCTTCTGTATACACATTCAAGTTAGCGTTTGCTGTCCCAGTAGTTGAACTGATAATCAGAGTGAATGGCACTATGGTGGCTGGGGACGGCGCAGGAAAAAGATATGTTCGTCCTTATTACTTTCAGTTTGTCGCTCATGTAAGCCTCTTGATATCCTCCTGAAAGAGTTAAAGCGCCTCTTGTTTCCTGCTTGGCCATGAGCGGTTGTTAAAGACCCCTAAAAAATGTCTGTACTTAGTTATCGGATGAATGTTATTCTGAATCACAATGAGAATAATGATTGAGATTGCTAAACAATCAGCAATTTCAACCCAATGCAAATGTAGTACCTTTTTTTTAGTTTTAGGCAATGCATGAGTTAGAGGAGCTCCTTCAATTGCTCTTGTCAATTCACAAAAGGAATTGCACACCATCCTGTTTCTGCAAAAAGGCAGTTTGTCACTTAGCAACGTTTTAAGGTTTTACTTACATCCACAGATTTTTTCTAAAGAGGTGCAAGTTAGGCAGACTGCAGTACCCGCTGTTGTAGTACAGGGGGAAAATGTGTATCTGGCCATTTTTCGGGTTACATGCCAGGCTTGTGTGTGCCATTTTGATAAGCTTTTCGCTTTTTTCCATTTCAGGTGAAGAAGCGGTGGGATGGTCAGGAAATCGCTCAGTTCTTTGCTAAGGAGTTCCGACAACGGTCGTATGAATATTATGTGAGATAAATTGCGTATTCCTTGTTCATTCTGCTTACCCTTTGTTGAGGCTGGTCAGTTGTATTTGTATTTGTATTGAGCGGAGCTTTCGAGCCCAGTTGAGTGAAATTATAGCACTGTCAGACAGTATTCGTAAAGTTGGGTAGGAAAAAAAATGCCAACTTGAAGGAGCATGGTCGTTCCAATTTAGAAGATGCAATAGGAATTCATTGAAGCTCCAATTACATAAGTCACAAAATTGATACAGCTATATCGCCTGTACTTTTATGTTACCAAGACACACACCCACGCGATAAATGAAGGAAGGGGGGAGAAATGGGAGAGTCTAACATTTAGCACACGAAACGTGCCTGGTATTAAGCCTTTAATTAAATCCCCATCTCATAACAATTTATTATTTTAACTGTTTTTGCTGAAATCTATCCGTTTGGTTTATTGAACAGGTCAGAGCGATTGAGGCGGGGCGGATTAAGGTTGCTGGAAAGAAAGTAGACCCAACCTTTCGTTTGAAGGATTCACAGACAATTGTTCATTTTGTCCACAGGTATGTGTTCTCAACTTCTGCACGAGGACATCCTTTGACATTTATAGAGAGTTCTTTTAAAAGTTAATACTCCTGTGACAAGAAAATGGTATCCATCTTTTTGAACTCTTAAGCTTTTCCGTAACGATGGTTATTGTGCTCTTTGTTTTGCTCGCAACTCCTGCACGGCAAGTCACGCTTTCAAACTTTCCTGTTTGGGATGATGTTTTAGTTCTTCACCGGCAAATCGATTGTGCATTATGTTTTCCTCAACTTCACTGAGTTTAAAGTCAGGTTCAGTATGTTTTGTTGACAAAAGAAATCAAGGCTTAGAAGAAAAAAACTAGCTAAATCCTTCTTCTTTATAAGGGATTTACCTATGCAGAGTTACTGGCACTACTAAGAGTAATTATAGTTTTTATATATGTTTCTATTTATTTACTTCTTGCACAATAATTCGTTGGAGTAGGCTCTCCACTTGCGCTTTCCCTAAAAGACGGACATATGTCTTGAGGAATGCTACCGATGCCATTAACAAATCTCTTAGGGTTAAAGTAACCACCTGATACAAGAGTAAAAATCTGGTGTTTCAGGCCTTTTTAACAGGCTGTTGAGCATTTGATGATTTGAAACTTTCTGAGCATTTGACGATGATGGAAACCTTATTTTTTTCCAACCCCTCTAGTTGTGTTGAGCTTTTGCAGCCATACTTTTATATATGAATTAGAAGTGCGCAAACTTCGTGCATAGTCAACAAACAGTGGGGAATTATTCCCATAGTGAAAATTTCGTGTGAAATTTTTTGGGACAGGCATGAACCGCCTGTACTTGCAGGGCCTGTGGAGGTTTTGGAGGAGAGCCCCGATGTTATCACAGTTTGCAAACCGGGTTCTATGCCGGTAAGTTCTGTTACTTTGCTCTTTTCAGCAACTCTAATGCAGCTACAAGGATGTTCAGACTCGCAGGTGTCTATCAAATCAAAGTAAATAATTAAATTTTTTCGGCCCAAAAGGTTTTGGTCAACAAAGTGGCTCCAGTGTTACTCAGAGCTGTTTTATGTGTAGGTTCATTTGTGTCTTATTTGGTATGAACTATTGACAGTTTCCTTACCCAACCAAGTTTAAAACATTTGTTAATTCTAAACCTTGTCTGATTGCCAAAGCATGTAAATGCAGATATGTATATATCATTATGCATGTACCGTACAACCCATCTCTTGAACTTTACATAAATATTTCAAAAATAGTGCAATATAAGAAAAATCCAATCCTCTGAAACGTCAAAACAAATATCTGCTCCATTTTATATCAGCGGTTAATACAGAAAATGCATGATAGGTATGGAGGCGCAAGCACATTCACATAATTTATCTGTTCATGTATGTTTATAATACAACATGCACTTGAAACCTGTAAAACAGCTCTGTAATCTTTCATTTAATGAATGGTTTTTGTTGTTTAGCGCCTTCCAGATTGGCCATTGGTTTGTAGTTTAAGATTTATGACTATCCAGATATGTTTCATCAGTTGCTCATTTGAAAACCACTCAATAGCAACAAAAAAATCTTCTCCTCTCATTTAAAGCTTCATGTAGATGTTGTGGAGGAGCCTATAAAAGCTTACTGTATGGATTGAGATCTTGTGTTGAAGATGGTGTCAAGCCCTATAAATTACATGAGCTCTAGTTACGTTTCTTAAAGTAATGGTTTGTCCTTGGCATGTCATCTAATATAATAAAGTATATGCTCTTTTAAGTTAAGAAAGTGAAGTTGTGTTATTCATAAATAGTGGGAGAAAGCTATCATCACAATTTGGAGAAAAAAATCAAAGTTACGCAATTATTTACGACAGTGTTTATCATTTGATTATGAGTAAATATCACGACATTGCTTATACCAATTTATTATCATTTGTTATGGTTCTTTTTATGTTACTACTATCCATTGAAAAGCGTTTCACGATAAACAGTATCAAGCTTAACTTTGACTGTTAAATGTTTTTACCAAATATACAACATTATTTTCTAGGGCAATTTGTTACACAAACAACGGCCATGTATAATTTAGCCAAGTGAATATTTTTTATTCAAACTACTGTAGCACCCCTATGAACTTTAATTAATTAGGGTTTGGGCCATTTGAACTTTTTTAATAATGTTGTTAAGTTCAAAACCGACAAATTTCTACATGGAAATGTTCAAACACCTATAGGATCAGCATTATGTAAAGAACTCATCTAGGTACCTCTCCGTTCTGTCAAACCAAAGTTCACACATGCTATTGTTGACGGTCTATCTAGACATATTACAATTGTAACGTTCATTATTAATAAAGATTGAATGGAACTAAGTTCAAATCCCTTAAAATTCAGTGTTCAAAGTTCAATTTGTAGGATACAATTTAATAATTATTGAACTGCCGCAGAGTTGAAGAGGGGTGGGTACTATGGTAGCACAACTTTTCATCAGAAAAATAGAAAATTAAGACATTATTTTTCCTGAAGTTCAAATCGTTCCACAAAAGAATATAATTTTGAACCGCCATTGCTGGTTCTTTGTGCTTGTTACAACGTACGCATATAGTTGTTACTTGCTGAAAGTTTTCCGTTTTGGATGAAGTTTATACTCTGTTTTTAAGAAAACTACCCTCTCTGTATTTCTTCTTCAGGTGCATCCATGTGGACAATATCGGAAAAATACCGTTCTTAGTATTCTGCAAGCTGAGCATAACTACGGGAAGCTCTTCCGTATGATCCCTGTCATACTCGCCTATCAATATTCTTTTTCATGCTGAAAAAGTGAATGGAAATGCTGCCTGTTACTTTTTTCCCTTTTTGGAATTATCTCCCATGTTTTTACCTGCTCTTGCACCTTGACAAGCCAAACAGAATGTTACTATCGGAGAATGCTTTACAATATAGTTCATACTGTTTCACGATTTTGGTTATTGTATAACATATATCCATATGTTATGAAGGGATCCGTCCTGAGTAATTTTGATGTGTTTGTTTTACCACAAAATATTGTTGACGCTTTTGGGGAGGGGGGGATGGTAGCCATCCACAGACTTGACCGGCTTGTCTCGGGGCTCCTCATTTTGGCTCGTAGTCCGACTTCAGCTGACAAATTTAGGCAGGATGTAAGCCCCCTTCCTTTCTTACTAAACCCTAATTTTAAGAAACCAAAATTGAATCCTCTGCATTGAAAAAAGTTCTAAATTGAAAGCCCTAATTTGAAACCTGATCGGCTTTTAGCAGGTTTTTCACAGAGTAGACGTTTGGAAAGCCCTTATTGTTGGTTTACAACTCTAAACCTGACTTGCTTTCCAAGGGATTGTATTCATGAACGTGTGAGATTCTAAATTTTTGCTTTTCTTATATTGAAGATGAAACGAATCATCATTAATTGTTGAAAGCCGATGGAATCTCGTTCTGCTTTTTATGCCCCAAACGCTTTATCCTGTAAAGCTATTAGTTTTGTCTGAGGCATTGTTTTTAAGTTTCTGTTGATGAATAATTTAACGGATAAGTCGAAGTCAAACATTATGTTTGGTACAAAACATGAGTGTTTTAGTGTAGATAATCCAAAAACATTTCACATGAAATTGTTCGAAATGACATTGTAATGCTGCAAAGACAATACCAAACAAATGAAAAGTAATTGTGGGTATCGGTATATATATATATATATATTAGTGTTGTGTATCGGTAAAAAACTTATCGCGATAACACCGATACCGATAGTTATCGTTATCGAACGGTCAGCGGTCCCGATATATTTGTACTTTCTGTACTTTCTGTCCGGAATGCTTTCTGTCCGGTAAACTGAACGGAAATTTACGTGAAATGTACGGCTTTTTACGGGAAATGTACGGAATTTGACGAAAAAATACGTTGCACTTTGTAGTACTTTTCGGGCGGTTAACTGTAAAAGTGTCCGATTGTGAGATTAATTGGTGAATCACTTTCACCAGAAAGTTAAACTTATGGAAGCTTTGAAGTCAAGATGTGTTGGTATGTTCCAAAGGACATTGTTAAAGACGTGCATTTTTTGGCTTTGTTCACTGTTGGACATTGGCTAAAACTTTTTTTTTTTTAATAATTCTGTTACTGGTTTCGATTTTTTCCGTATGGCTTTTCCTGTAACACTATCCTCCCTTTTTATGTTGTATGGTCCCTTTCATTGAACTCCTATTATTTTGCATACTGTTATTGAATTCCTGTCAATTAATCCAGTTTTAAGTTCCTTCTATTTGCTCTCCTTTATTCTATCCCTTTTATCCCCTTTATCTTGTCCCTTTGTTGTCTGTTATTTTAAAGACTGTTCGCCCTTTACTCTTTTTTCTTATCAGATCGAGGCTGGTGTCGTACAAAAGGAATATGTCGCCAAGGTCATAGGAATCTTCCCGGAAGGAGAAGTAAGTTCCTAATAATTCTTTTAGTACAAGGTATCCTATTGTATTTTAGTATTTTTCCATGTGAACTTCTTACCAAAGTTTTTCTTCTTTATTTTGAAATTTATTTTGTAATAGTTAAAGGAAAGTTCAGACAATGAATGTGACAAATCCGAATCCCATATCTCATGGTTTTTATTCGTGTCTGTTTTGTTTTCTTTCTTGTTAAGTTTTGCAATATATTAACATTTAATCTAATAATGAAAACATCTAACATTCTTTTTATTATTATGTTTAATGAAAATGATACAGATTGAATTGAATGCTCCTGTGGCCTACAACTCTGTGGAAGGTCGTAGCCATGTGGAGGTAAACTTTCATTTTTAATTTATATGTTTATTTTTTAGTTTTAGTTTTTTTTTTTTTTCCGCAGTCTTCATTGTAAGGGTTTTTTGAGGTAATAGTGGGTTTTGTAGGGAATTTTGAGGGAGACATTTTACAGGGACAGAAACGGAAGGGTCATTTTGCAACAGTAGTTAGTTAATTAATAAACAACTCTGATCAGTCGCGAGTATTTTTTACCCAAAATCATAAAAATGTTTAATAATACTGTTTAAGCAGGTGGCCCAAAATGATCCATGTGTAGTTACTACTAATACAGCTTTAATGCAAATAACTTGCTTACTCTATTTTAGTCTAGTTACTATTAAAACTGCTCTAATGGAAATAATTCACTAACTCAATTAATGTAGTTACTACTAATTACGCTTTAAAGGTGCACTCTAGCACACCTCCGAGTTAGAATTTTTTAATGTTTTTTTGAGTTTTAGAGTTAGGAACCTTACCACCCATCCCTATTAGAGTTAACTCTAAAGATGCACTGTACCACACCTCCCAGATAGTTTGTTTCAGGGTCTTTCAAGGGTATTTTTAGGGTTTCTTTATGTTTTTTTTGAGTTTTTTTGGGTTTTAGTGTTAGAACTTGCTTCCAAATGGTTCCAGCTGGCACAGCATTTTTGAACCGGCGCAGATAAGAACAAAATTTGTCATAATGATGATGCAACATGTGGCAATAGTAGACAAACTAATATACTGTTTTGATATACCGGATATCAAGGTTCCTAGAAATGTCACATATTGATGATCGCAAAATCCTCCTCGATATGCAACACTGCAAGTTCCAGCTATCAAATTGTTTTCCATTTTTCTTTGTCTAGTATTTTTTCATTTACCCTGTTTTTTTTTTTTTTTTTTCGGCTCCTGCCAGTTGACTGCGTCGGTGGAGGAAGCAAAAGCTGCAGTAAAGGAGCAAGTCAGTAAAAGAAAAGAGAGGAAAAAAAGGAGAGATGCTTTAGGAAAAGAAAACGAAGGAGAGGAGGTAATTGATACTCGGCAAAACCCAAAAGATGCTTGTACTCGATTTCGACGATTGGGTACAAATGGGGATTCCAGCATTGTCCTATGTATGCCAAAGACTGGACGGACGCACCAGGTGGGTGGGGGGAGGGAGAGAGAGAGAAGGACAGAGAGGAGGGGAGGTGGAGGGGTATGTTTAGGTGAAGAAGGAGAAAGAGAGAGAGAAAGAGCGGTGGGAACTCAGCAGGTGGCTGGGTAAAGATAAGGATGGAGAGCGATTGAGGGGGGCTTGATTGCGAGATTTCATGAGATGAGGGAGGGAGAGGGGGGGGGGGGGGGGCGGGGCCCCGGGGGGGGGGGGGAAGGGGGGGGAAAATGGGAATCTAGGAGGGTTTATGAAGGGTTTTGTAAAGGGAGGGAAGGGGGAGAGAACAAATTATAGTCTGGTTGAGAGAAGAAAAACAGAGAGGCAGATGTATTTTTCAAAATTTGATGTCATGGCATTTGGATGGTGAAAAAGGTCTATTGAGCCCAAACCCTGAAAAACCTTTTAAATTCCCGAGTGAAAGCCCTTCAAAAACCCTCTAAAAATCTCATTCATTAAGTTTCACCGTTACTTATTTTTCCTTTATTTTTTATAGACTCACTTTTACATCTTTGGCATCCCAAAGGCAAAACACCCTTTAACTTTTATCTTAGCTGCCGTAGAAAACCCTAAAATCCTCATAAAAGTCACGGAAAATCTCCAAAAAAAATTAGCAAAAAGGTTTACGCCTCGTTCATAACTTTGTAAAGGCAACTCCCAAATAAAAACCTTTTCATATTTCTTATCCAGATTCGAGTCCATTTGGAGCATCTTGGTCATCCTATCGCCAACGATTTTCTTTATCTCACAAAAGACGGATTTCGGTCCATAGCGGGAACCACAGCCAATGAGGCTGCAAGAATGGCTCTAAAAAAGAGAGCACTAGTAGAGAAACCAAAGGAAACAAAAACCATAAAAGACAAAAAAACAACAGAAGTAGTTTTCCATTTGGAGAGTACAAAGGGGCAGCTGTCAAGCTTATTAGTTAAAGGAACTGGTAAGCCACGTGAGGGATTTTAAAGAGCTCATCAAGGCTCCCTCTTGCTCTCGCTCTCCCTCTCACTCTCGCTCTCCCTCTCCTTCTCCCTCTCCCTCCCTCTGTCCGAACGCCAACCGCATCTTCCCCGATCCCTCCCCGGTATGACCTCCTCCCCTCCTTTGCCTGATTTCCTTTTCCCTTTACCTGCTGGATTTTCCTTTGATTTTGTCCTGATCGGAATTTTTTGGTGGAGCGAGAGTGGACGAGGGATTTCGATTGATCGCCGCTTTGATCTGCTCAGAGGGATCGCAATTTCTGAGAGTATTTGTTTTTTCTGAGAGTATTTGCTAATTTTTCTGAGAGAATTTGTTTTTTTTCGGAGTATTTGTTTTTTTCTTACCATATTTTTGTGCTTCTCACCTTCTGTTTTGGTGTGAAGCTGTTGTTGCAGAGGCGAGTGAGAGGGAAGAAGACAAAAACAGCGTAGACGTCACATTTCTGAGAGAGAGAGAGATCCCAGAGGAGCCTTTAAGGAAAGCTCCACGTTTGGATCCTGAAGAGAGAGGGAATGGGAGAGAGAATATGGACCAGAAGGGAGAGACTAATGGGAATTCGAGGGGGAGGGAGGAGAAATTGTTGAGTCTTGAAGAGCCTTTAGAGAAATCATCGCGGGGGGATCTTGAAGAGAGAGAGAGTGTGATCCATAAGGAAGAGATTGGTGGGAATGAAGGAGAGGATGGGAAAAAGGGAGAGGACGGGAAAAAGGGAGAGGATGGGAAAAAGGGAGAGGGTGGGAAAGCGAAGGAGGAGAGGGAGAGATGTTTGCCATCATCTGAATCAACCGACAAGGGAAAGGAGGAGGTTCTGGGTGTGGATTATGTCACGTCACATTCAAAGTTCGAAGCTCGATCAGTTGGAGAGTTATCTGAAAATATGAAGAGTGGAACGGAAAACGGAACAAAAAACGGAACGGAAAAGTTGTTCGATATCGACGACATGTGTACACAATGTCCTGATTTGGGAGCCACCGGGTGGGTTGAACTGTTTTTTGTGGCAAATGACGTTGTTGTTTTTTTTTGTTTTTTTTTGTTTTTTTTCAGTTATATTCTTTTTTGGTGGCTTTGTAACTTAGTATTGCTAAAATTGTTGTTGATATGTTGTCTTTCTCCCTTTTTTTCCATCGCTTTTACTTCCAAGTGTTTGGTTTTGCCTCTTTTCGTCGCTATTTAACTTTTGTCTGTTTTGACCTCTTGCTTCCTCTTTGCTTTCATATTTTTTATCGTTTTCAAGTGTCTTTTGTTTTTTTCTTTTTTGTTTACGTTGGACATATTGTAGTGCTCATCGCTAGTAGAGTTTAATTCCTCTAATTCTAGCGAGTGGTCATCTTACCCAAAATTGTAAATTAGTGTTAATGACACTATTTAAGTAAGTGACTCATAATGAGCTACGTGTTAAAATGCAGCGTAGTTAATTCTACTAAAGTTTTGACGCTAATAATTCAATGACTCCAATAGTGGTGAGCAGTGTCGTTTATATTTATCGTAATAATTAAGGTTGGGTTTTCATGGGTTTGTTCGTGGTTTGCAGGTACGAGGAAGAACAGGAATCTCTCTGGCTACACTGTATTCAATACTCTGGGAGTGACTGGTCCTATTCTTGTCCTTTTCCAGAATGGGCAGGTTCAGTTGTTCTCCCTAAATTTTGAAGGAGTAATATTTCCGGTTTCATATTGCTCGTTCTTCGCTCTAAGAAAGAGCATTGGTTTCCACTGGTAGACTTTTGAAACGAGCATTGGTTTTGGTTTCAAGCAGTCATCTAATTAATCACTACTAAGGGTTTGCAACCTTTTTTATTACCTTTACCTTTTTTACCTTTTTTTATGATCATGATGATGTTTGGTGATGTTTGATGATCATGATGATGATAATAGTGATGATAATGATAATGATAATGAAGATGATATTGATGACGGTGGCGACATTCTCTTAAATTAGACATCTGTGGTTTTACTAGTTTAGAGGATCTTCCAAGATTACGTTCAATAATGTCGGTGTTCGAATTACCTTTTTGTGTTTGGTGGAAAAACAGCCTGTCCAACCGACCTTACCTTTTTTTTATTCCTGCGCTTCTTGAGATATGTGCGCAGATATTTTAGTTTCTCAATGGGACTTATAAGTTGTCGCTTGTTGAACTGCCATTTTGTCCACTTCTGCAGGTTTTCTGTTTTTTTCTTTTCATTTTTCCTTGGTGTGAAGATCCCCTTTGTACTGGCTTTTCTCAGCAGCCTATTTTGTCAAAAAACATTTTTTACGTAGTTAGAAGGCTACACCGTGTATCCCTATTAGTGTTAATAATTATTTCTCCACTTAAAACATCTTTTCTCTATACTTGTCAGATTTTAATTTAAGACCGTCAATCGGAAGCTGAACATGTTACCTTTCAATCGCAACCGTCAGATCTAAAAACCGACATGCGTGTAAATTCAGCACAGAAGTACGCCTCGGCGCCCTAAAGGGGGTGAGGGCCAGAGTTCGCAAAAGTCAAAATTTTAGATAACCAAAACCGACCGTTTTTTTTTTCAAAATCTGAGTACCCGACGCATGACTGGGTTGTGTCACGCTCCTAAATTGTTAACCGTTACCCGAAACGCGTTTACTAAAATAAAAGTTAACCGAATCTCGATTTCTCGCAACTAACCGTACCCGCCCGTACCCGAAAAAGTACAAAAATAGTGGTACACCTCTTTCATGCCTTCCACGATACCAACAGTAGAATGTACAATAATGTTGGATAGTAGGGACAGTACAAAACCTTCAATTTTTCCCGACCGTAACCTATTTTTTTTTTTTTTTGTGAATCAACCGCCCGAATCCGCCCGGCCCCCCAAATTTGGCAACCGAATCCGTTCCGGATCCGACGCGGGCGGTTGGTTAACGGTCGGTTACGGCTTCGGTTAACCGTTTGCGACCTCTGGTGAGGGGTGGTTTTTTTTGCAACCCAACGTCGCTTCGATGTATCGCGGTCCAATATATTGGTACATATCGGTATTGGCACCAGGGTGCCGATATATAATTAAAATATCGCAATATTGAGCTTCTCGATATTAAAATGTCGCTGTAAGTACAAATAATATTGTACAAATCGTCAACGGACGTCAAGTCGTCAACGCAGGGATTCTGGTGTACTTCATCAGCCCTGAAGGACACGTGGCGCTGTTTCTGATATTTGTATAGATCCGACGGTAACTGTTCATCCCAGATTAAGAGAGGTGTCCACGTCATCAACGGTCCTCACCGAGACGTCATCAAAATGGGAGCGTTCGTACTCCGATTGTTTCGGGTTGATACTCGGCACTGTTCACGGGCGTCCGGTAATATCGTGCGGCAGTAATCAAGTCCACATAGTCAGGAATGTCAAAGATCTTGACGCGTCGGGAGGGCCTCTCGATTCCATGCATCTGACGGCTAAAAAATATGGCTGACGCAATTTCTGGATCACAATGACGTCGCATAACCGTGTCGGATTTCTAACAGTGTCGTTGCTACACCGTGAATCGCTATTAGCGTGTTGGACGCTAATTGAGGTACCCTGTTTTTTTGGGCAAATTCTCAAATAGAATTAGACATTCTAAATGTTCCTACACGTTATTTGAGGTGTTCCATAAAATAGGATTCATGACTCTAATATAGTGTTATCGTAAATAGTGTGGTGTACGGTCTGTCAGAGATGTACTTTTTGTACTTTTTTAAGTAGAAAAGTACAGAAAAGATATTCACGCTATCCCGTAGTCGCGCTAACATGTAATTGCGTAAATATTTTCCGGCATTCGCGGATGAAAAAAAAATGCGACGGCGTACGATTTGAACAATTTCGTACATGCACATATTGTAGTGTGGAGATATTCTGCACCGAATTTTTTTACAAAGCATTTTGCAAATTAGAGTGTACGAAAAATTAGAATAAAAATTATTTCTAAAAAAAACGACATTCCCAATTAGCGTAAATAACGCTAATTGTTTCATTACGCTATCTATTTCATTACGCTAATAGCGATTCACGGTGTACTTTTGCAAATACTTTCGATTGTCTTTTATGCAATTAGGTTTTAGTGTGGGGACTTCTAGATTATTTATTCCGGTAGAATACGGATTCTGTCCGTATTATAGTACAGTTCCACTTACACGGTACTGTGTAATGATTGGCCCCTGCGTTCTGTGAGGGCGTAGACTGGTGAATTTTTGTGGACTAACCACCTTTTTTAATACCGACTTGGGATGTCAAAATTTTGGCAACTTTGAGGAGCCGTATCTTGCAATCCGTTTGACCAATTCGTACGAAACTTTGCAGCCCCGTATGACGTTGTTTTATTTACTTGTATTGCGGTTTCGTTTCGTTTATTACTCTTTGTGACCTGCTGTATCTAGACTGGCATATCGAAAAGTATTGGGGTCCAGATCGACATCGAAACTGGAAACGCACGATTTTAGTTGTGGAAATTCTTAAAAACCATCCGATGCATGCCCACTTAAGGGAAAAAGTGAATCTGAGTCTTCAGGATTGAACCTGACGTGAATCGAACACGCAACCTTCCGATCTGGAGTCGGACGCGCTACCATTGCGCCACAGATCCGGGAGAATAAGAATTAATTTTGATACACAATTAAACCTTTAACATATTTGAATATTTATTTGTTTTGTCTAAATAACTACACCGCCAATCGTTATTAGCGTGTAAGTTTTTTTAGCGTATAAAAATAATTACCGTGGTGTACGCTATTTAAGAATTTGAAAATTTTGGAAAAAATCATACATTCTAATTGTTTGGTTATGGTAATTTGGATCTTTGAAAAAAAAAATGTCGGTCGCAAACATGCTTACACTAATATAGGTCTCCGTACAAAATTTGACAAATTGTACACAAATCGTACATTCACACGGTCGAAACGCGGCTGTCGGACGAATATGTGCGAGAGGGATTTTTTACAACCTGGGTTTTTTTCCTTTTTAGAACGCACATTCTCATGCGTCCGCGGTTACTAAAACTAATTTATTGTACTTTTTAACATAAAAAGGTACATTTATTTACGGTCTGAAACCGACCGTACACCACTCTATTTAAGCGACAACGTACTGAAAATAACCCTAAATAGA
>JBBHKE010001408.1:77665-90165 GCA_037447655.1 Zygnema cylindricum | reverse complement strand
AATGTCAATGAATGTACAATTTGTACGTTCATGAATTATCGCTGTACCAGCGGAGGCGTGACAAGATGTCATACAACTAAGATTTTGTCGTCGAACAAGGTGGCTTTGATGTAAGAAGGCACAAGCCATTTGCCACATGTAAGTTTATTACTTTAAGATTTTGTCGTCGAACAGGGTGGCTTTGATGTCAGAAGGCACAAGCCATTTGACACATGTAAGTTTATTACTTCACGTCCGTCGTGGATCGAATTTGACTTTTACAAGCGAACCAATACACGCGTCCAGTAAGTGTAAAGTGTCCTCTTGAGGATAGTCGGAGGGGACTATCCAGACACTGAAAAGAAGGGGCGTTTGCGTCAAAAATTCAAAATCGGACGGTGGAAGTTTTTCGCCAAAAAGTTTGGAGAATCTTAACAAATTTCTAGTAAACATCTTTTGCAAATAAAAAAAAAAAAAAAAGTACGGTTTATTACGGAAAGGTACTTTTTCCTGTAAACAACCCCGCTTTTTGCCTGATGGAGGTTCACTTTAATAAAAGAGCAACGGTCTTGCAAATCTCGAAGAGGACATGGGCCATAATTAGTGTTGGGTATCAAGGAGCATTTGTCGATATTCGATATATATCGAATTTCACGTACCCGATAATCGATATATCGCTTCGATACATCAAATTTTAAATTATCGCCGATATATCGTATCGTCGATATATCGAAGATTCTTAAAAAAAAAAAATCTTGCTAGTCAATTCTCGGAATAAGAGAATGACAGCTGTCAAAGTGGTGGAGGATGTTTTAATTTTTTTCACGAAAACTGCGAATAGGAAACTGTAAATGGATTAATTAAGAACCTAATTAATTGAGAATTGATTGGCTGCAGCTGCTAAAACTAACTCTGAAACCTCCATTGGTCCTCAGAGTAGAAAGCTCTCAATAAGCTTATCTAGTTAGTGCCGACTTCAAGCTGATTTAAAACCCAAATGATTGAACCCTTGGCAATCAGATTCCCATAATGGCTTGAACCCTGTGAAATAAGACTTTCTGTGTGTTCAGTTCCACCACAGAATGCAAAGTTTGAATATGAGTTTTGGACACATTCACACACTTTGGCTTTCCCTTAGAAATGCAGCCACCCTGGTAGGAAAAAACTCTGACCGACTACACCCCTGTGTAGCATGGACTCCCTTGAGTCCGCAACAAAAAGAATCACTAAATTTGGTCAACCGAGTGAGTTGTAATCAAATGGCAAAGTTTGCCTATATATACAGATGCTCTCTACGAGAGAGGCGTCTACCTGGCAAAATTATTCTAAGTTCTAAAACCCCTCTCTAAGCTCACTAGTACTGAGGTAAGGTCCAATCGTAAGACTGTAGCGTACAAGAAAGTATAGGCACGTCGTACTTTCTGTACTGTCAATATACAACATCGCCATAATGTGACATTTGTCATATCCGAAATTTTAATCTTTCGTTTCGGGAATCCCGCAATCCTCCCGGGTCCTGCCACGTGTCATTCGGAGTGGCGGTGCCCAAAAACGCCAAGTCGTCCACTCCGAAATCCTGGCTCGCACCACGGTCATTCGATTAAGACCGATTGAAACAAATGCCCGATATCTGTTTTGAGATAACCCGTAGTCCGTACAATACAAACTGTTTATATGTCTTACTATTCCGTTAAATGAATTAGTCTAAGAATTTATGTTTATATGTTTATCGTACCCTATATATTCTAGCATAGGTCCTAGACTACATGATAAACCTACGACCTACCTGATTCTTGACGAACGGTAGGTACTAAGTTCAAATCCTACGTCCGTCAAGAGAGTTTTGGTAAACCTACCAAAAACTACAGCATGTCTCTCTCTACGCTGCATGGGCAAGCATGGCTCTAGCTGTCTCTCAAACCTTCAGTGACTGCGACAAGTGTGGGGGTTTGGAGAGTGGAGCGGGAGGCAGGCTGCCTTTGGTGACTTCCTCTTTATTAGTTTTCCTTTTATATAGACCTAGAAAATACATACATTTCAACACTCCCCTTATTTTCTAGTCTACTTTCTTTAACTCCTACCAAATTCATTTTTCTTTTCTTTTTCTTCTTTCTTTTCTTCGCATAAAACTTTAAGTAAACAACCTCATATTCAAATAGGTCTATTAGATGAGCTGAAATAAAAATTGCATCTTGTTGATCACACATTTTATTTAGCATCCCACTTTTCATAAATCCGAACAAAGATTTTATCCACCTCATCTCTTTTACATCCACACAAAATCCAATTTTCCTCTTGCAATTCAAATAGTCAGCCCCATCTCCAATCTGCAACACACACCCAGATGCTAACCCTTTTACAGGCACACCTTCATAGATGGCATCACTCCCATTAGTGATGTCAAAACTATTACCCGTCAAGTTTATCCTCAAATCAAGAGTCCCCACTAAGTTCCTCATAAAATCTACATCTTCCGAACTCATATTTTTATCCATGATAATTACCCCATTTTCTGAACTTTCCTCACTCTCTCCCACGGAGTTCTTTCCACTATCACTTTCTATTTTTTTTCCCAAAATATACTTCTCCTCCCCTAAACTTTTAATCAAATATTCCTCTTCTCCCGTATCTTTTAGAGCCCCCTTTAGATTTACTTCTCCCCTTTCCTCGGAATCCGTTGAAGTCTCCCTTTCCAACCAGTTTTCTGTTTCCAAAATATCTATGAAACTATCCTGAATAATTTGAACTTCCTCAAGTTTCTCCTCTCTCTTTAATTCCCTTATACCTCCAAAAGCACACTGTTGCTTTCGTGGAATTTCTGTGTGCTTTTCTTTCATCCCTATGTTACCGATGCGGAGAAGCTCCAAAAAATCTTCATCCTCGTTCTCCTCTTCCCCTTGTTCCTCCTTATCAACATTACAACTTCTAATTTCTTCTAAACTTGGACACTCCGCCATATAGTGACCCGGCTCCCCACAAAAGAAGCAAACCCCTTTTCAAAGCTCCCCTTTCTTTTCCTCTCCCTCTCTTTCCACCAAAATTCCGATAAGGTTTACCTTTGTCTTTCTTCCTATCATCACGCTTCCGCTCGTCACCGCCGTTCCTCTCATCACGCTTCCACAGTCACCACCAGCTATTAGTGCATTCACCCTGTTACTTCCCCTACGAAGCTCCAAAGTGCTTTCCCTCACAAGAATTATCCCCATGGTAATGCTCCAAGTCCATGAGGAGCCATCTATTTCGTGCATACCGTTAATGATGTTTTCGTACTCATCTTCGAGTTTCATGATTAGTGTGTTAATCTTTCTCTCCTCAGATTCTACATATCCCGCACTAGCAAGCTCAACATATTACGCAGCAATATCATTGCAAATCTCTATCATGCTACCCCCTTTATAAACATAGGCCCCTATTTCCTGTTTTACTAACTGTTGCCCCTGTAAAGTCTCACTCTTATAAATCTGTCTTAGTGTTTCCCAGATTTTTGAAGTCTTCGTTAAATTTAAAAGAGTGATAGTTATGAACTTAGACACATTTCTAAGTATGAGATGTTTTGCTATAGTGTTTTTATACTCACAAATTCTACTGTTAGTTTTTTCAGTTCTAGTTATAGCCCCTACAAGTGGAAACGTAGCCGAGAGCCTAGCTCCCCTCATCATAGGTGTTCCTTTTCCTTTATCCCTTTTTCCCCCTTCCATGGCTATGATTTCCCCTTCACCTTCCGTTGCATCTGAAATCCGGTTGGTTTTTTGGGAAGCCCCAGATGAATCTCCGTAGTGAGCTCCACCAAGGCCCGGTGGCGGATACCTCACTTGTCCCGAAACAATTCCCCGTAAGTGCATTTCGAAAAGCAATCCCTCCATCGTAAATTCCCATTAAGTGAAGTATGTTCCATCAATCATAGGCACCCTAGATGGTTGGCCTATAACTTGAATCAATGAGACCTCCATTGGTCCTCAGAGTATGCAGCTCTCAAGAATCTTATCTAGTTTGTGCCGACTTCAAGCTGATTTTAAACCCAAATGATTGATCCCTTGGCAATCAGATTCCCATAATGGCTTGAACCCTGTGAAATAAGACTTTCTGTGTGTTCAGTTCCACCACAGAATGCAAAGTTTGAATATGAGTTTTGGACACATTCACCCACTTTGACTTTCCCTTAGAAATGCAGCCACCCTGGCAAGAAAAAACTCTGACTGACTACACCCCTGTGTAGCATGGACTCCCTTGAGTCCGCAACAAAAAGAATCACTAAATTTGGTGACTCGAATGACTTGTAATCAAATGGCAAAGTTTGCCTATATATATAGATGCTCTCTGGGAGAGAGGCGTCTACCTGGCAAAATTATTCTAAGTCCTAAAACCCCTCTCCAAGCTCCCTAGTAGTGAGGTACGGTCCAATCGTAAGACTGTACCGTATAAGAAAGTACAGGCACCGTCGTACTTTCTGTACGGTCAATGTACGACATCGCCATGATGTGACATTTGTCACATCCAAAATTATCATCTTGCGTTTCGGAAATCACGCAATTCTCTCGGATCCTGCCACGTGTCATTTTGAGTGGCGGTGCTCGAAAACGCCAAGTCGTCCACTCCGGAATCTTGGCTCGCACCACGGCCATTCGATTAAGACCGACATTTGATATTGGCCGTCTAAATAATTGCGCGATATTTGTTTCACATTTGAAACAAATGCGCGATATCCGTTTCGAGATAACCCGTAGTCCGTACAATACAAATTGTTTCTATGTCTTACTATTCCGTTAAATGAATTAGTCTAAGAATTTATGTTTATATATTTATCGTACACTACATATTCTAGGATATGTCCTAGACTACAGGATAAACCTACCGGCTACCTGATTCTTCACGAACGGCAGGTACTAGGTTCAAATCCTACGTCCGTCAAGACTATTTTGGTAGACCTACCAAAACCTACAGCATGTCTCTCTCTCTTGGCAGCATGGGCAGCCATGGCTCTAATTGTCTCTCAACCTTCAATGACTGCGACAAGTGTGGGGGTTTGGATAGTGGAGCGAGACGCAGGCTGCCTTTGCTGACTTCCTCTTTATTATTTTTCCCTTTATTTAGACTTAGAAAAAACATATATTTCAACATAGTGCTACTGCATATGCTACTACTAGCTATTGCTGCTGCTAGTAGTACTAGCTGCTGGCTGTACTGTAGTAGGTAGTTCTAGCTACTGCTACTTCAATTAATAAACATAAGAATAAGATTTTACAATTTGTACACTTCAAATAATAATTAATAATAATAAGAATCAAAGTTCACATTTTATACACTTTAAAAAATAATAAATAAAAATTATAATTAAAACTCACATTTTGTACACTTTATAAAATGATTAATAAAAATAAAAATAAAATATCACATTTTATACACATCATAAAAGCTTGAGTAAAAATAATAATAAGAATTCTCATTTAGTACACTTCAAAAATTTATAAATAAATTTTATAATAAAAATTCATGCCTGAAACGAACATGCAATTTTTTTTTCATATCATACTTTGACTGAATTAGTGTGGGTTTCAAGTTTTCATATGTGAAGTTTTGTACAGTAGTACGTACTAAATAAGTAACTATATGAATTAGTATAACAGTGTTAGTACTTTTTCGTCGGTTATATTTTGCGGCGTTACCTTTTAAGCCACGGAACGAAAATCACGTCGTATGTCGCGTTTCAGAAAAATTGTTGTTATCGCTAAAACAACATATTAAATAAAATTTTATTTTATAAAATAAAATATATCGCGATATATATCGCGATAATTAATGTTGGTCCCGGTACGATATATCGAGCTTTCCTCGATCGATATACGTTTTACATCGAGATATGAAATTATCGCTATATAAAACTACCGATACAACACTAGCCATAATATTTATTTTTTAAACTTGAATCTAATCTTACACGAGGAGGTCAGCGGACGTCATGAATCGGGAGCGTTTGTCCTCCGATCGTTTCCGACGGACACGTTTCGACATACGGGGAAATCCGGAAAGATCGGGCGGCCGTTATAGGATCACGATAATACGTAGTGTTAGATATCGTGAGGCGTCGCTCCGGCCGCTCGATTATACGAATCCGACGGCGCAAAATATAAACAGCAAGAATTAAGGACCATTGAACGTGGCAAACCGTGTCGGATACGGAACAAAATTTAGGGGAATTGACTTTTTGCGGGTTATTTTTAGTGTGGACACCGCTGGATTATTTTGTAGGAAAAATACCCGTTATTTCTCGGTATTTCCGTACGGTATGTCAGTATCGCCACGTTTTCTAATTGATCGGATTGTTCCCTTAAAACGTTGTGAGAGCATGTCTTTCTATTTCAGATTTTTGGGACACAGTATTATTTCTAGCCTTCCTTTACTACAGCCTCTTCGTGGAGTGGTCATGTTTTGGTACGGTTGTACATGTGTACAGATATATTTACGTACCCTCACGTTTCTGCACTGAGACCATAGTTCAAAAGTAGGCGTTTCTATTGTAGGCCTTTTGTCGGCGCCTTTATCGTAATTTGTGTTATGGGCTTTTCATGTGATCTTCTTAAATCGCTACTTTGATCAGAGACCGTCCGTCCGTCCAAATCTGACGGTTTAAATAAAAAGTCGCTCAATACTCACAGAATAAGATTTTTTTGTCCGATTTGTTTTTCAAATTTAGACATGACGTTTAATTCTCTATCGATCCATATGCAACTCAACCCTGTTACTATTTTATTTCATTTTGCGGCCAATACAATATGGGTCTTAAAGGTGTATTGTATTTTTTGTGTGCAATAGGCATATCGTATGGGTGTGCTTTCACCTACTTTTGATCTATGACTGAGACGTAAAAGTACGGTCATGCTACACTGCCAATTGTTATTAGCGTAGTAGTTTCTTTAGCGTACATGAAAAATTACCGTGGTTTACGCTAATTAAGAATTTGAAAACTTTGAAAAAAAACATACATTCTAATTGTTTAATAATTCTAATTTGGGTCTTTGAAAAAAATAAATGTCGGTCGCAAACATGCTTACGCTTATATAGGTATTCGTACAAAATCTGACAAATCGTACACAAATCGTGCATTCACCTGTGGAAACGTGGTTGCTGGATGAATATGTGCGAACGTGATATTTGACAACCCGATTAGACCCCCTTTTTAGAGCGCACATTCTCATGGGTCCGCGGCTACTAAAACTCATTAATTATATTTTTTCACTTAAAAAGGTACAATTTTGTACGGTCTGACACTGTCCGTACACCACACTAATTGACAATTGACTGATGGTGTACTTCCATTTTGTACGGTACTAAAAAATTAACTCTAAATAGTGTAAAGAAAAAATAGAATGAACTATGCTAATGGAAAATAATAAAAAAAAAAGCGGGACGGAATTAGCGTACACAACGCTAATAACGATTGGCGGTGTAGTGTAAGGAACTAAGGACATCCTACCGTACGGACACATCACTGTACGACCGTTTTTTCTTGGAGAACAGTCAAATTTGAAATTTCCATGTGTTAGCTTCAACATGTTCTAGATTTAAATTTTAAAGTTACATGTAAGCACTGTACCTGTATTTCCATACGTAAACGTCAACGGACTTCCCCACAAGGATTCTTGTGTACTCCTCACCCAAGATGAACACGGGGCTATGCATGCTCAGATACGGTTAGATCGGGCTGTAGCGGTTGATCCCCGATTTCGAAGAATGTCCACGTCAATAACGGTCATCGCTGACCGTACACAAGGAGGTCAGCGGACGTCACGAATGGGAAGCGTTTGTCCTCCGACGGTTTCCAGTGGAAACGTGTCATTTTTTGTGGGCATCCGGAGAGATCTGGCGGTGGAAATCGCACCATGACAATACACAGCGTTACAGAACGTGAGGCGCCGCGCAAGCCGTTCGATTTTTTAAATTCTACGGCAATTGTTACACATAGTACAGTTTATGGAACACGATGACGTACCAAAACAGAACAACAGCACGATTGTCTTTTGCGGGTTTTTTGGTGTGAACACCACCGGATTATTGATTCGGTG
Source organism: Zygnema cylindricum (assembly GCA_037447655.1). Classification (NCBI taxonomy): domain Eukaryota; kingdom Viridiplantae; phylum Streptophyta; class Zygnematophyceae; order Zygnematales; family Zygnemataceae; genus Zygnema; species Zygnema cylindricum. The sequence continues at coordinate 82,126 of JBBHKE010001408.1, read as the reverse complement.
GAATACGGTCACTATGCGTACTATAGTACGGTACTATCAGTACGGACACTCTTTCTGATTGGCCGCACTCTCCCTGAATGCTGTAAGAGCGTATCTTAAGACTTCGGTGAATTTTTCCAACCTTCCTTATGGCGTGTCCCCACGTAACAGAAACTTTGAAACGTTGCTTTGGATTTTAGCGCCGATTTTACGGTGTACTTTTCAAAGTGTGCCTATGTCAATCGTTACTTGTGCGTTCATTACTTCGAATATGTGACAATTGTAGACGTCTACAAAATGTGCGACAGTCTACGAAACGAAATGTAGAACGAGTACGAAACTACGAAACTTCCTAAAAACGGCGACGGCTGTAGACGTCGAGGTTTTTGTGACGTTGTAGATGTTTAGGATTTTGTGACATAGCGAAGTCATGCTACCATGTGACGTCATCAGTACGTATAATTTCCGCCATGGCTTCCCGATTTCGTTTTCTTATCTTTTATCATTCGATATGCCATCAAACTTAGGCCAAAAATATTAAAAAAAAGTAAAAAATATATATCTTTCATTTGATACTATTATTGCTGCATCTCGTAAATATGAGAGAAAGAGGAGTGGTCAGTGAGAAAGAGGGGGAGAGACGAGGACGAAGAAATATTTTGCAAAAGACCCATGAAGAAAAATGGAGGTCCGAGACCCCTGCAAAATTTTATCCGTACATGTTTGTCATTTTCTTATGTGCATGCGCGTGACGAGCAGTGAAAAAAATAGCGTGTACTTTCCTTCGTGCAATATTCCAAGTTTTCTATTCGTCAATAGGGTAGTATTTTGATTAAAATCAGGTCGCGATTTGATTCCAGTGCAAGTGTGAAGATGAGGTGGAAGTGGGTCGCGATGATAATAACGCCAAATTGCCGTACTTTCCAAGTTACAAAATGACGCAAAATGTACTTGTGTTTTGCCCATTTTTCGTACGGCGTAATATTTTCTCGTTGCAAGTCCCATTTTCTGTGAAAACAACGGAAAAAAACCCTTACTTGAACACATGGGGACATGCCCTTACTATGCTGGAATACTCACATTTTGGCAATTTTTCGAATGAATATCTCGCAATATTTTGCATGAATGCCATGAAACGTTTCTTTAGAATGGTCTCCAAGTAACCTGTGCGCGGCAGTTTTGTCACGTTTTCCCCTCGTTGTCATCTTCTGCGTCTAAGGCAAAGTACAGTACCACCGTGAATCGTAATTAGTGTTAATGTTTTTTTTTCCACTTAAAACATTTTTTCTCCTTGCACACTTGTCGGATTTAGGATCTGACGGTTGTGATTGAAAGGTAGGATTCTCAGCTTGCGGTTGGCGGCCTCAGATTGAAAATCGGACAAATGTGTACGGAGAAAAGATGTTTTAAGTGGCGAAAAAATTATTAACACTAAGGGTATTTTCGCATGTGCTAAAGTTACATTTATTTTTTGTCTTTTTCCTCCACAAATTAGAAAAAAGCGAGAAAATCTGCAGCCGTACCAAAAAAATGAAGTTAACACCGTACAAGTTGCGTTACCTTGAAACGTTATATGTACGGAAATTTGTCGTTTAGCGCGATGCAGTTTGTCCCACTTTCGCGTCCTCCCAGCTCATCTTCAAAATTTATATAAAATCACCTCGCGAGGTGATTTTAAATAAAGTTCCATGAGATCAGCGAATAGGCAGATGCTGTCGCACGTGTCGGAAGTTTTTGACATTTTTTGTTCGCGGAGTACCAAAAAAAAAACCATTGTACGTTTACAGCCTGTGCGTGACCATTTTGCGTGTGTTTTTTCCGTACAGGGGCCGTGGAGGGGGTCCCGACCAACGGACGCCATTTCGAAAAAGCGAAGTCCATGAAAGCGCCTCTCTCTCTCTCTCTCCCTCTCCCACTATCGCGTCTATCTCACAATTCTCGCAATGAAAAACGTCAATAATGGTATCAAATGAAATGACTTGAAAAAAAATTATTTTGACTATATATGAGCGTATTTTGATGGCAAATAGAGTGAGAAAAGAGTAAAAAACAAAATCGGGAAACCATTGCGAAAAGTTTTAGAATTTTTGACGTCGAAGCTATCATAATTTGAGCGTGACGTCAAAATGTCACAAACCCTAAACATCTACAATGTCACTTGTAGGTAGACGTCTACAACTGTCGCTATTTTGTAAACGTCATCAATTGTCGCGAGTTTTGTAGTAGTCTACAACCGTCACAACTTACACCCACGTTTACATCCGTCACAATCTAAAGTAAGGATTTCATTTATTTACTTATGAATGCTCTGAAAGTAGTACGCAAAATCATCGCTAAAAACAAAGTTACAATACTAAAGTTTCGGTTACGCGCGAAAGTACCCTAATAGCAATACACGGTGTACTGTAGCCTCTTCGCGCGCTGTAGTGATGCTTTCCTTCGGTCGTACATGTGTACGGTACTATTTACGTACCATCACGTACCCTCACGTTTCGATTCGTTTTTTCGTTTTTTTTTTCTTTTTTTTTGTGTTTTTTTTTTTTTCGTTTGTTTTTTTTTTTCGTTTTTTTTTTTTTTTTTTTTTTGTGTTTTTTTTTTTTTCGTTTGTTTTTTCTTTTCGTTTTTTTTTGTTTTTATATTTTACAGTATGGTGGCGATATGTACGGCCACCCAAATGTACGGACACGTCACTGCACGGTCACGTGACCATCCGACCAAGTTTCGGTCGTGAGGGGGAGATTTAAGGACTAGGGTTAGAGGCTTTCTCTGCACAAACTTGCTATTGCCAAGGAGGAGAAACTAAATCTAAAACTAAAGCTGAACGACAACTAAAACTAAAACTAAAATTAAAACTTAATTTTCAACTAAACCTAAAACTTTACCTTAAACTAAACCTAAAAATAAAATTAAAAATTAAACGAAAACTAAAACGAAAACGGAGGTCCCACGGAAGACAACGAGCAATTTTTCGCTTTTTGCTTCATTGATGGGCTTTTTGATTTTATTCGTAGTTTAATCGCATAAATAGGTGATAAAACATCGCCCTGTGACAATAGCAACATTCGGTGGTTAAGACATTGGTGGCGATCACGAGGTGGGTTCAAAACCAATGATGACACCAGGGATAAGGACGAGTTATGTGGAGTTGCATAAATTGCGTGCGAGGTTTCTCTGGGAGTTTGTGGAAAAGTTGTGTAGAATGACAGAATCTCATGGAGTTTCGTGAAGTTGCAGGTAATTACACCGTGTATCGCTATTAGTGTTTAATTTTGTTTTAACCTCTGAAAACTTTTCTTCGCCGTACACATTTGTCTGATATTCAATTTGAGACCACCAATCGGAAGCTGAGAATTTTGCCTTTCAAATAGCAACCGTCAGATTGACAATCCGTCGTGTGTGTATGGAGAAAAGATGTTTTAAGCGACAAAAAAACAACATTAACACCAATAGTGATTCACAGCGTAGTTCCGTTAAGACATTTGATGTTGCAAAGAGTTGAGTACAATTCACAAATGTTTTCATCAGGTTGTATATAGTGGATATAGTTCTGTAAAGTTTTTAGTTAAGTGTTGCGAGAAGGTATCAAACAATATTCATTATTAAAATAATATTTTACAATATTTTACTTTATAGTTTATTCGTTTTAACAGAAGCTCGAGGGTGTTAGAAAAGTGAGAACAGATGATTAAACGCTATTCCCGAAAACTCCAAAACCGAAAAAACAAACAAAACAACAAAAAAAAAAAACCTAAAAATCATGTTATGCACAAGTACTGTGTGCACGACACACACTCTAAAATATTTACCATATAATAAATCTCTCCAAAAGGTCCAAAATCAACATTAAATCCGGGGCAAAGGTAAAACGATTAAAAAAAAGATCATAGAGAAAAACTCCAAACTGCTATCAATGCCACATGGACTATTCTACTATTTTAACCGTCTCCACTATATGACGAGGAACTCTTCTCATCAATATATTGATCTCCGTAAACGTTAGGACAGGCCTGTAAACGAAATAAAAAAAAAGAAACAAAAAAACTACACAAACTCATCACATGAGCCGTACAACTTTTCCTTTTCTTCTTTTCTTTTCTTCCCTTTCCTTCCTTTTCCCCTGTTCTAAAAGCCCAAACACATCAAAAAAACAAAGAAAAAAAAATAAAGCAAATGTCCGGACAGGATTGCAAATGCCTCTAGTTATATAACTACTCTTCTCAAGGAGCAGTATATCACCTCTGCCAATTTTATCATCTTATCAGGTACACCGTAACTATCGTCAAACCTCAAAAAGAGATACTAGAAAAAAAATTAGCAAAATGGAAACGGGGCCTAAATTACAACTAAAACCTGGAAAACCTCTCTAAATAATATACCATTTATAAAATCTCACACACAGCACGTGTGTCATGAACACGTATTGTACTAAAAATCCAAAAAAAAAAAACAACAAAACAAACAAAAAAGCCAAAACCTCAAAAG
>JBBHKE010001408.1:58957-77655 GCA_037447655.1 Zygnema cylindricum | reverse complement strand
GTCCCCATGTAACCGAAACTTTGAAACGTTACTTTAGATTTTAGCGAAGATTTTACGGTGTACTTTTCAAGGTGTTCGTATGTCAATCGTTACTTGCGCGTTCATTATTTCGAATTTGTGACAATTGTAGACGTCTACAAAATGTGCGACAGTCTACGAAACGAAATGTAAGCAACTACGAAACTTCCTAAAAAAGGCGACGGTTGTAGACGTCGAGGTTTTTGTGACGTTGTAGATTTTTAGGGTTTTGTGACATAGCGAAGTCATGCTACCATGTTACGTCATCAGTACGTAAATTTTCCGCCATGGCTTCCTGATTTCGTTTTCTTATCTTTCTTCATTCGATATGCCATCAAACTTAGACCAAAAATATTCAAAAAAAAATAAAATAATATATCTTTCATTTGATACTATTATTGTTGCATCTCGTGTAAATATGAGAGAAAGAGGAGTGGTCGAATGAGAAAGAGGGGGAGAGACGAGGACGAAGAAATATTTTGCAAAAGACCCATGAAGGAAAATGGAGGTCCGAAACCCTTGCAAAATTTTCTCCGTACATGTTTGTCATTTTCTTATGTGCATGCGAGTGACGAGCATTGGAAAAAATAACGTGTACTTTCCTTCGTGCAATTTTTTTCAAAAACGTTTGACACATGCAATCCAAGGTTTCTATTCGTCAATAGGGTAGTGTTTTGAAAAAAATCAGGTCGCGATTTGATTCTAGTGCAAGTGTGAAGATGAGCTGAAAGTGGGTCGCGATGATAATAACGCCAAATTGCCGTACCTTCCAAGTTCCGAAATGACGCAAAATGTACTTGTGTTTTTGCCCATTTTTCGTACGGCATAATATTTTATCGTTGCAAGTCCCATTTTCTGTGAAAACGACGGAAAAAAACCCTTACTTGAACACATGGGGACACGCCCTTAGTATAAACACACACTACACGCTCTTTTGAACTTTTTTTGTTGTTGTAAAACTTGCTATGAACTTAACAACTTTTACAGGTACACCGCGAATCGTAATTAGAGTAATGAAAAAATAAGAGAGTCAAAAAAATAAAAATTAGAGTAATTAACGCTAATTTATGTGATAGAGCTTTTTCAACTATGAAGTTTACTCTAATTTATTTAAGTACTCTAATTTGGCACGCTAATATCCTCTACTATAAATAAGGTATTCGTACAGAGTTTGGCAAAACGTACAGTTTATCGTCACTATGACGTTTGTACTACGCGATTTGTTAAAACCCAGTTACATGATAACGACCCGTATTAAATCATTATTTGTATTTTTTTACTTAAAAAAGTACAATTCTGCACGGTCTGACACAGTCCGTACTCCACACTATTTAAAACGAACCTATAATAGAATTAAAAACGCTAACTAAACTTTACCTTAAATAGAATGATGAAAAAATTAGAACCGTTTACTCTATTTCATGTGATAGAGCCGAAATTTCGAGCGACTGAATTAGAGTAATTTACTATAATTACGATTCGCGGTGTACAACGCGAATCGTTATTAGTGTCAAAGTCACTAATTTGGGTTCTTAAAATTTTGATTTTTTTCCTCAAATAGGATACATGAATTTAATTTTTCCTTGACGTTAATTAAGTACCGTACAAAATAGCGTAAAGAACGAAAGAACAATAATATCTAAATAGTATGGTGTACGGTCGATGTCAGACCGTACATAAGTGTAACTTTTAAAGTGAAAAAATTTCAAAAAAATGAATTAAATCAGACGCGCACGCATAGGAACGTGCGCTAAAAAAACTGGATTATTCTGACAAGTAAATTAGTCTGACGTGTACGAATATTTAAATTTCACGACGGCGTACGATTTCTAATATCTTGTACGAATACATATATTAATGTATATAATCGTACGGCGAATATTCCATTTTTTGCTGTTCCCAAATTATTATAATGTCGAAATTAGAATAAACCTTTAAAAAAAAAAATCATATTCTTAATTAGCATCAATTACGGTAAATTTTCTTCAACACTATTTAAACTTTGACACTAATAACGATTCGCGGTGTACTGTAACCTAGAAGTTTGCATCAGTGATGGGGATGAACACCAGCATATCACTCCATGTGGCAACGCTTTTCCACGACAATTTTCAGTTGCTCTAAGTACGACAAACCCTTAACAAGGAGATGTACTTTTGCGCGATTACACTATGGTCTCAACTATCTCTCGAAACCGTGAACTCAGAGTGGAACGGTTATTCCGACACAACAAGTAACAATGGAGCGACGAATTCCGAGCTATACTTCAAAAAAAGCGTGCAATATAACCAAGTCGATCCAGAGCAACAGACTTAACCAAGTAAACCTAAATGTACAAGTTGCTTCTGCATGGTAGTAGAAAGACTTGTCCGACAGTATTTGAATTCCTTATGCAGACAAGTGAAAAAGTTGCATTGTATGTAAACAAGTTACAGAGGTGCGAGACCAGATGAGCAGTTGCTGCTCATTGGGGAAATGCCACTATACAAGAAGCATTCAAGGGAAAGAAATTCATTTCACCCGGAAAGGGTGAACGTCGAAACTGGAATGGTATGGGCATATAACCTTCTTTTCTTGTATAAGAAAATCTAATGCATTGGATTGGTGAAGAAAACATTGACTACCATTCTGTATACAAAAATCACAATATTAAGTAATTGGAGAGCATAGCAGAAGTTGTGGGAGCTAAATATTGACGGGAGTTGCTTCGATGTATTTCAAAAAATTGGGAATAAACCTCCTATGAAATAGAAATGACCTTCTTAGACAAGATACTGGGGAATATCACAAAAATAAAGTTTGAAACATAAAAGTTCACTCAAAATCCACCTATGCACAACATTATCCAAGTTACAGACTATAACACCATGAAGCGTTTTGATTCTGACCTATTCGGCACAAAAAACCGTAATATACAATCGAACCCAAATTTTTGTTAAAGAGTAACGACATAAAGCAAACAACTTTGGGCTTTCATCAAGCACGTTCTGTATGTCTTAACGGACCTAAGACAGTTGAAACCCAAAGCACCTAGCTATAATTAGTTACCTAGACCAATAGATTTACATAAAGACACCGAGACCAGTAGATTTACAGTCCAGCATTGATAGAAGATCGCTGAGTGTTGGTTTTTGACGATCTTCGGCAACACATCAATTTTGACGAAAGTACCGATTCTCATGTATGTGACGTGACGTGACGAGTTTGAGCTTACAAAATTGAACCAACGTTTACATGTATTAGTGAATGCTATGTGTACGGAATTGCTTAAGCAAACGTGCGGCAATACTTGGTGGAAACTCAACGTGTATATACGGTCTGATTCAACCAATCTAGGTGTGCATTTAGTGTAGATCGTTTTGAGGTGGAATAGAAAGGCATTGCAGATCAGACAGAAAAATATCCCTTCATCCATTAATGCCTAAATATCAGTTCAGACATTTAGAGCAAGTAAGACATAGAGGGAGTGAGACAAGAATAGATTTGGCTTTATTATAAAAGTCCTCTTGTAACAACTGTCCTAAACGGACCATTAATCAAAGCTACGACTTTTCTGAAATCTACTTTGTCTACTCTATCTATTTGCTAAATATCTCTCCCTACTCTACCCCATTCTTATCTCTATTATTTTCGTGATTCCCTAAAGCCCCTCTGCGTGTATTGATCCGTGGCCAATCCATTTCGTCTGTGGTTACGGGAATCCTTCCCGTTAGCTTGGATGACCGACCCGACGCATCAGGTTATGGGCCCACCCATACAGGGCCCAAAGGAGTTCGAAACCCTGAGAGACAAAAGTAACAGCCACCACAAGAAGGTTGAGAGTAGAGGAGGAGAATCGGAGGTTTCTGCGACAACGATAACGAGAGCAGAAAGTCAGATCCGAGAATTTGATGCAACTGAAAGGGGATCCTTGGAAAATGAATTCCAAAGGCTCAAAGAGGAAGAGTTAACGGAGAAGACAAGTGAAAGATCATCCATGACTGTACGGATTGGACTTCTCCGATCGCTAACTCACACAGTTTATGATGATACGATGACCCTCCAAGAAAACATTTCCCATTTTATTGAAATCCTAGTCAAAACAGAATCAACCGGTCTACAACTTCCAAGAGTTACCTAGATATCATTGCTGCTGCCATCCCTACCTTATAAACTCACATCGGTTTTCACCTTATCGGAGGGCCGCGAGGGAAAAGAGTGGAAGTGGGAGGAGGTTGTCAAAAAGCTAATCGCTACAGATGGCTCCACCAAGGTGGTGATGCCTGAGAAGGCCTCAAACTGTGAGACTGGCATGAAAGAATGAAGCAGTCAAATTAGTGACCAATCACGTGACAGGGTAGGGACAAATCAAAACTATCAAAACCCGTCTCACAAAATCTCGATCTGCGATCCGAGAATTCAGATCAAAGACCACAGCAGAGAGGTGACAGGCAGAAATACTAACGATGGAGGGGAGAAAGCTGTGAACAGAAGAACCCTAATGACTCCATTACAGGCCACACTCCAGACTGCACCACGGTCTCACACGTGTACCTCTTTCCGAGAGCAGATACTAGAGAAGGGGAAGGTCTGCCACGAGGGCATATAGAAGGGGACAAGAACTTACCATTTCGGAGAAGCAATCTGAGGAGATCCACCATCGGCCAAGAGCATCTGGCACTATCTCTGTCCGTAACCTTCCGAAGGAGCCGCCAAATCAGATGGCTGAGGGGTCCGTCCTTGAGCCTGCACATCCTAAAGTCAAAAGCATCAGTGGATGGGACGCCATTTAACCCAAGACAAAAGAGACGACCAGAAAGGACAAAATTGAAGTTCTAACCCTGCAGAGAAAGAATACACGCAGCGAATAGAAAGGTTGCACACTTAACTTTGCACATGTTGCTGCAGCAACAAGGGGAAAGACGGAATACGGCTCAGACAAGTCAAAGGCCATCATCAGCTTCAAGTGGAGGAGGCGAGAGAATCGAGATACTAAAATTAAGGATCACCCATCTCAAGAGTAAACGGGAAGGAGATCTTACCTCAAAAAGGTTGGAGACGTGGTGTCTCACAACGACGCCACGCTAAACCGCATTGCCTCAGAAGGGCGTGAATCCACAGAATGTGATGAAGCAACCTGCGGAGATGTTGCAGAGAACACGCAAATTCGACGAAGTGCGTCATCCACCATCCGCAAAGAGGACAAGAGCAGTGCCCTGCATAAAGAATCAGAACGCTAGTCTGCGAAGCAAATCAATTCCGAGATGAAAAGAGGCAACAAAGGTGGCACACGCATGACTACAATGATACATCATGGGAAAGCTAACAAAGATCACAAACCGACAAACTTTGCAGCAGAGAAAGCCATCAAGCCTCAATCGGAGACAACAAATGCAAGCATTGACAAAATCAGGTCAGGCAGCGAGACAACGGATTCAAAGAGAGAATGAAAAAAGATCGACGAAAGGGGGCACGGTTCCACTCGCCAAACAGAGGATGATGAGAACAAAAAGATCCCACGAGTTTCAGAGATCATTGGTAGTCGAGCGGCTACACGCGGTCCCATGAGCACCGATCCGCGTCATGTTGACCAAGGCAGTGAGAGTGAATCTATCGATCAGCAAAATTGAAAGAAAAATCTTAATGTGTTGGCAAACAAACAAAGTGAGGAGGGGAACAAGCAAGGTGTAGGAGCCACATGTAGGGAGCACAAAGAAAACCAAGAAGTGGGAGGCAATCAGCGAGCATCACTCATCAAATCAGACAACAAGGTAATCAGCTCCAAAGTTTACAAGAACAGAGGGAGAAAGGGATGTGATAAAGAGAAAAACATACCATCCGAGAAGGGAGTCAGTGCCAAGTGTCACAAGAGTAGATTCCACTTTAGTGTCCGATCTCCGAAGGCCTCGAATCCTCTACGTTCCCCATCTATAACGACCTTCACAAGGAGGGAGCAAAGTCATCACAGACGATGAAGTGCTCTGCAAAATAGGTGAAATGCATGTTAGTAACTCCACAAAAAAGGAGAAGATTCATGCATCAGTTTTACTCACACCAACAAGTGATTACAGGAAAGTGAAGAAGGAGGCTCATATAAGGAGCAAACTTTTATTTTTGACAGAATTGCAACTGAGACTAAAGCACATACAGAGATCTTAAGAAACCAAATCTCACCGTTAATAGATCCAACCGAGGAAAGGATGGATTTGTCGAGGGCAAAGACTCATACCATCCTCAAGGAAGGGACCTCAAAGGAAGGAGATCCACCAATAGAAGGAACTCAGGTCATGGAGGCCGCCGGTAAAGAATCTGCAATCAGTGGAGGAGCAAGTGAGTTTCATATCAAGAAAAATCAGATAAACAAAGAACGAAAAACAAGAAATGGAAATGAAAGTCAGAATTACTTCAATATCTTGCCAAGCTCCTTAACACATGATACAGAAAACGGAAAAGAGTGCAAAAGTCAGTGCAAAAATCATACAGCGACAAAGGAAATCGGAACTCACTAGAGAGGATAAAAGATTCCGAGGAAAGTGGGAGAAGCTAAAGAAGAGTTCTCCACTTGTCGTCCCACACAACTAGTCGAAAGAAAATCTGATCAAGTAGGCAAAGGATTAGTCAACTTAATAGACGAGGAACCGAAGTAAAAGATGTTGGGGACCAAATCTTTCAAAGATGCATTACTGACCAAAGCCCAGAAAACAGAAAAGACAAGATTTGTAGAGAATCGTTCACATTTGTTTTTGAAGTTGTGCGATGAAGGCGCGAAACACTTTAGAAGTCGTACGTTGGAGACGGTTACCTTGTTGTCTTATTTGTTGAGTTATGCTTGCTGATTGCCTCCCACTTCTTGGTTTTCTTTGTGCTTTCTACATGTGCCCCATACACCTTGCTTGTCCCCCTCCTCACTTTGTTTGTTTGCCAACACATGAAGATTTTTCTTTCTATTTTGCTGATCGATAGAATTACTCTCACTGCCTTGGTCAACATGAAGCGGATCGGTGCTTCGCTCGGCTACCAATGATCTCTGAAACTGGTGGGATCTTTTTGTTCTCATCATCCTCCGTTTGGCGAGTGGAACCGTGCCCCCTTTCATCGATCATTTTTCATTCTCTCTTTGAATCCGCTGTCTCGCTGCCTGACCTGATTTTGTCAGTGCTTGCATTTGTTGTCTCCGATTGAGGCTTGATGGCTTTCTCTGCTGCAAAGTTTGTCGCTTTGTGATCTTTGTTAGCTTTCCTATGATGTATCATTGTAGTCATGCGTGTGCCACCTTTGTTGCCTCTTTTCATCTCGGTATTGATTTGCTTCGCAGACTGGCGTTCTGATTCTTTATGCTGGGCATTGCTCTTGTCCTCTTTGCGGATGGTGGATTGCGCACTTGGTCGAATTTGCGTGTTCTCTGCAACATCTCCGCAGGTTGCTTCATCACATTCTGTGGATTCACGCCGTTCTGAAACAATGCGGTTAAGCGTGGCTTCGTTCTGAGACACCAGATCTCCGATCTTTTTGAGGTAAGATCTCCTTCCCGTATCCTCTTGAGATGGGTGATCCTTAATCTTAGAATCTTGATTCTTTCGCCTGCTCCACTTAGAGCGATTGATTTCCCTTGAATTGGATGAGCTGTATTCCATCTTTGCATTCGTTGCTGCAGCAACATCTGCAAAGTTAAATGTGCAGCTTTTCTGTTCGCCCCTTTATTTCTTTCTCTGCAAGGTTAACTTTCTGTTTATGTCCTTCTTTCTTGACTCTTTTGTCGTCAGCTCAATGCCGTCCCATCCACTGATGCTTCTGACTTTGGGATGTGTAGTTTCAAGGACGGAGCCCTTGGCTATTTGATTTGGCGTCTCCCTTAGGAGATTGCGGATGGAGATAGTGCCACATGCTCGTTTTTGACTTTGGGATGTGTAGTTTTAAGGACGGAGCCCTCGGCCATTTGATTTGGCGTCTCCCTCGGGAGATTGCGGATGGAGATAGTGCCACATGCTCTTGGCCGATGGTGGATCTCCTCAGATTGCTTCTCCGAAATGGTGAATTATTCTTCCCCTTCTAAACATAGTCTCTGTGATGTGGGTTCTGACAATTTTGTTTTGTCTTTACCCTATCACCTGATTGGTTACTAATTTGACTGCTTCACTCCTTGATGCCAGGCTCACAATTTGAGGCCTTATCGCGCATCACCACCTCTGTGAAGCCATCTGTAGCGATCAACTTATCGACAACCTCCTCCCACTTCCACTCCTTCCCCTCGCGGCCCTCCAATAATGTGAGAACGGATGTGAATTTATGAGGTAGGGAAAGCAGTAGCAATGATATCTTGGTAACTCTTGGAAGTTGTAGACCGGCTGATTCTGCTTTGACTTGGATTTCAGTAAAATGGGAAATGTTCTCTTGGAGGGTCATCATATCATCGTAGACTGTGTGGGTTAGCGATCGGAGCAGTCCGATACGTACTGCCATAGATGATCTTTCAGTTGTCTTCTCCATTAAATTTTCCCATTTGAGCCCATCAAAGTCATTTTCTAAGGATCCCTCTTCAGTCGCATCCAATTCTCGGATCTGACTTTCTGCTTTCGTGTTATTGTTGTTGCAAAAACCTCCGATTCTTCTTCTCTACTCTCAGCCTTCTTGTGGTGGCTGTTACTTTCGTCTCTCAAAGTTTCGAACTCTTTTGGGCTCCGTATCGGTGGGCTCATAACCTGATACGCCGGGTCGGTCATCCGAGCTAACGGGAAGGATTCCCGTAACCACAGATGAAATGGACCGGCCACAGATCAATACACGCAGGGGGGCTTTAGGAGTCACGAAAATAATAGAGATAAGAATGGGGTAGAGTAGGGAGAGATATTTAGCAAATAGATAGAATAGACAAAATAGGATCTCAGGAATAGCCGTAGCTTTCAATTATGGTCTTTTTAGGACAATTTGTTACAAAGACTTTATAATAAAGCCAAATCTATTTTACTTTGTCTTACTCTCTGAATGTTTTTCTGATTTCACAGAGCTAAGTTTGACATTCAAAGAGTGAGAAAAAGTAGAATTCATGTGGCTTTATTATAAAGTCTTTGTAACAAATTGTTTTTAAAGGACCTTAATTGAAAGCTACAGCTATTCTTGAGATTGTTCTCTTGTCTATTCTGTCTACTTGCTAAATATCTCTCCCTACTTTAAATCTTTCTTATCTCTATTATTTATGTGACTCCCTAAATCCCCTCTGCGTGTATTAATCTGTCGTCTGTGGTTACGAGAATCCTTCCCGTTAGCTCGGATGACCAACCCGGCGCATTAGGTTATGGGCCCACCCATATGGGGCCCAAAGGAAGTTGAAATTCTGAGAAACGAAAGTAATAGCCACTCCAAGAAGGCTGGGAGTAGAGGAGAAGAATGAGATGTTTCTGCAATAACAATAACGAGAGCAAAGTCAGATCCGAGAATTGGATGCGACTGAAGGTGGAGTTTTGTAAAATGACCTCCAATGGCTCAAAGGGGAAAAGATAATGGAGAAGACAATTGAGAGATCATCCATGATAGTACGGATCGGACTGCTCGGTTCGCTATCTAACACAATCTACGATGATAAGATTACCCTCCAAGAAAACATTTCCCATTTTACTGAAATCCTAGTCAAAGCAGAATCAGCCGGTCTCCACCTTCCAAGAGTTACCAAGATCTCATTATTATTGTTATTCCTACCTAATAAGTTCACATTGGTTCTCACTTTTTTTGAGGGCCACGACGAGAAAGAGTGGACGTGGGAAGAGGTCGTGGAGAAGCTCACAAGTTCACATTGGTTCTCACTTTTTTTGAGGGCCACGACGAGAAAGAGTGGACGTGGGAAGAGGTCGTGGAGAGGCTCACAGCTGGTGATGGCTCCACCAAGGTGGTAATGCCCGAGAAGGCCTCCAACTGTGAGCATGGCATCAAGGAATCAAGCGGTCAAATTAGTGACCAATCAAGTGACAGCGTAGAGACAAAACAAAACTATCAGAACCCAGATCACAAATTCGCTGTCTGCGATTTAAACATTCACATCAAGGAAGGGCCCAACGGAGGGGAGACAGGCAAATTTACTGATAATAGAGGAAAGAATACAACAATAAGAAAGTAACTAACGACTTCATTGTAGGCCAAACTCTAGACAGCGACATGGTCTCACACGTGTACCTCTTTCCGAGAGCAGATGCCAAAGAAGGGGAAGGTCTGCCACGAGGGCAGATAGAAGGGGAAGAAAACTCACCATTTTGGAGAAGCAATCTGAGGAGATCCACCATCGGCCAAGAGCATGTGGCACTATCTTAATCCGCAATATCCCGAAGAGCGGCCAAATCAAATAGCCGAAGGCTCCGTCTTTGAAACTACGCATCATAAAGTCAGAAGCATCAGTCGATGGGACGCCATTCAGCCGACGACAAAAGAGTTAAACAAGAAGGACATAAACAGAGTTCTAACCCTGCAGAGAAAAAACATAAGCAGCGAACAGACAAGCTGCACACTTAACTTTGCATTCGTTGTTGCAACAATATCTGCCAAAACAACATACGGCTCAGACAATTTAAGGGCCATCATCAGCTCCAAGTGGAGCAGTCCAGAGAATCGAGATCCTAAGATTAAAAGTCACCCATCTCAAGAGGAGACGGGAAGGAGATCTTACCTAAAAAAGGTAGGAGATCTGGTGTCTCAGAACGACGCCACGCTCAGCCATATTGCCTCATAACGGCGCGAATTCACAGAATGTGATAAAGAAACCTGCGGAGATGGTACGGAGAATGCGGAAAGTCGACCAAGTGCGTCATCCACCATCCGCAAAGAGGACAAAAGCAGTGTCCTGTACAGAGAAACAACAAAATGCCGACACGTCAAGCATGTCTATGTCGAAACTAAAGGAGAAAGCAAAAGTGGAACACGCATGATTGCAATAACGCAGCAAGAAAAAGTCATCGAAAGTCAGAACGCATCAGACTTTACAACCGACTTTGCAACAGAGAAAAACGCCAATCCTCAATTGGAGACGACAAATGCAAGCAGTGAAAAAATCAGGTCAGGCAGCGAGACAACAAATTCAAAGAAAGAATCAAGAAAGATCGACGAAAGGGGTCACGGTTCCACTCACCAAACGAAGGATGATGAGAACTAAAAGATCCCACGAGTTTAGAGATCATTGGTAGCCGAGCGGCTACACGCGGTCCCATGAGCACCGATCCTCGTCATGTTGACCAAGGTAGTGAGAGTGAATCCATCGATCTGCAAAATAGAAAGATAAATCTTAATGTGTTGGTAAACAAACAGAGAGGAGGGGAACAAGCAAGGAGCAGAGGGCAAATTGAGAGGGAGCAAGGACAATCAAGAAGTGAGAGGCAATCAACGAACATTGATCATCAAATCGGACGATGAGTTTAACAAAAATTATGAGAATAGTCGGAGCAAAGGTAACAAAAATGACATCTTACCATCGAAGAAGGGAGTCAAAGCTGAGTGTCACAAAAGTAGATTCCACTTCAATGTCCAATCCAAAGTAGGCCTAGAATCCTCCACCTTCCTAATCTATGACGACAATCACAAGGAGGGAGCAAAGTCATCACAGACGATAAAGCACTATGCAAAACGGGTGAAACGCATGTCAGTAACTCCACCAGAAAAGGAGAGGATTCATGCATCAGTTTTACTCACACCAACAAGTGATTATTAGAAAGTGAGGAAGGAGGCTCAGATTAGGAGCAAACTAATTTCTAACAGAATTGCAACTGAGATGAAAGAACATACAAGAAAGGAGATCTTAAGAAATCAAATCTCACCGTTAACAGATCCAACCTGGGAAAGGATGGATTTGCCGAGGGCAAAGACTTATATCATCCTCAAGGAAGGCACCTCAAAGGAAGGAGATCCCCAAATAGAAGGAACTCAAGTCATGGAGGCCGCCGGTAAGGAATCTGCATTCAGTGGAGAAGCAAGTGAGTTACACATCAAGAAAAATCAGACAAACAAAGGTCAAAAAACAAGAAAGGAAAATGTAAGTCAAAAATACTTCTACATCCTCCAAAGGTCCCTAACAAATGATACAGAAAATGAACAAGTGTGCAAAAGTCAGAGCAAAAATCAGACAGCAACAAAGGAAGCTGGAACTCACCAGAGAAGAGTAGAGATTCCGAGGAAAGTGGGAGAAGCTTCACAAGAATTCTCCACCAGTCGTCCCACACAATCGGTCGAAGGAAAATCTGATCAAGTAAGCGAAAGATTAGTCAACTTGACGGACGAGGAACTGAAGTCGAATATGTGGGAGACTAAATCTTTCAAAGATGCATTACTGACCAAAATCCAAAAAGCAGAAAAGACAAGATTAGTAGAGAATCGCTCACATGGATCCTCACCTCACTTTACTGTGAGTGAAGTCCTCCAAAATTCGCCATCCCTAATGGCTCCACAAACGGCCAAAATTCAGTCGACCTCAATTTTGAGAGTATAAAATCTGCAAGGCACAGCGGAAGACATGGTGGGAGAAGTAAAATGTGTTAGTTCCCAATCCCTAATTTTTCAGATTAAGTCAAGGCTAAATGTCAAGGAACATAGGAGTCAAAATGCAGAGAAAGATAAAATTAAAAGGACATCTAGTAAGATTCTGGAGCTAAAAGAATTTAAAAATGTAAATGAATTAAAAGAATTCAGCCATAAGGACTCAATAGCAGTTACAAGAAAGAAAAGGAGAGCCAGACCTCTTAAGCTGATACGTGGCAAAAAGGAGTCTAAAGAGGAGTCTGAAGAGAATCCTAGGATTGAAGGAAGGAAAGAAATTTTACCTCACCAAATTCACAAGAAGGAGAAACATCATGGTCAGTCGCAGATTAGGGTCAGTCGCAGATTAGAAGGTCATATGCAAAAATTGCAGCGGAAGCCGTGGTTGGATAGAAAGAAGAATGATGAACGATGCAGATTAGGGTCAGTCGCAGATTAGAAGGTCCCAGGCAAAAATTGCAGCGGAAGCGGACAAAAAGAAGAACGATGAACGATTTCCTGATGCAATAGCTGTAGAGGAAAATCTAAGCCTTAGTTTCCTAAAAGACGTGTTACCCTATAGCAGTTTGAAGAGGAAAGGACTTAGAAACCTTAAGTGAAATCCTACAGGAAAAAGGCGTAATTTCCAAAGGACAGAATGAGTCTCAAAGAGAAAGTACTAACCGTTTTATCTTTGAAACAAGTACAGACTGTACCTTTGAAGTCGTGCGACGAAGGCGCGAAACACTTTCGAAGTCGTACGTTGGGAAATTCCGAATTTTGATCCCCGCCGCTAACGAAGCAACCGAACAGACGAAATCTATCAAGTCGTTCGAATGACAACTTGAAATTTCGACGACGAAATTCATGGTATCGATTGAATGTGAAACAATTAAAATCGACGGTTAAAGTGAAACAAAACATTTTGTCCCTCGTACAATGAGGATCAATGACACCTCAGGTGGTCCTAAATTTTAGTCCGTTGGCATCTGCAGGTACCGCCAGCGACACACCGCCAGCGACGTAGTAACTTTAGGAGCCAAACACGCCCCAATTGGTCATACTTCAACAAAAAGTCATCTTTGGACCACATGTGGTCCCCACGGGATCACATTTCAAACGGAACCAGAACCAGTACAGGTCAACGGAGCGAAAGAACATATCTGCTTCAAATCGCCTCAAGTGTATGGCGATCAGTTTTTATATCGAGAAAAATCCTACGAGTTTTATAATCTGAGAAATATCATCAGCGATAACATTGTATCGGATGTATCGCGCAAAGCTCAAGTGGGAGTGTTGGTTTTTGACTATCTTCAGCAATAGATCGATTCTGACAAAAGTGCCGATTTGCATATGTGCGACGTGACGTGACGCGACAGATCGGAATGTACGGAATTGAAGCAAATGATTACATGTTTTAGTGAATGCTCAGTGTACGGAATTGCTTGAACAAACGTGCGAAATTGCTTGAACAAACGTGCGGCAATTTTGGGTGGAAACTCAACGTGTATATACTTTGTGATTGGACCAATTTAGGTGTGCATTTAGTGTAGATCCTTTTGAGGTAGAATACAAAGGCATTGCACATTAGACAGAAAAACATCCCTTCATCCCTTCATCCATTAATGCCAGAATATCAGTTCAGACATTTAGAGCAAGTAAGACATAGAGGGAGTGAGACAAGAATATATTTGGCTTTATTATAAAAGTCTCTTGTAACATTTTGTCTTAAACAGTCCATTGATCAAAGCTTCGACTTTTTTGAAATCTATTGTCTACTTTTGTCTATTTGCTAATTATCTCTCACTACTCTAAATCCTTCCTATCTCAACCCTTATTTCACTGCATGTGCCTCCTACATGTTTATGCTCTCCCCTCCCTCCAAAAGAACATTTCCCATTTTGGTCTACAACCATTTCCTATTTTGGTCTACAACTTCCAAGAGTTACCAAGATATCATTGTTGTTGCTGTAACTACCCCCTAAATTCACATAGGTTCTCACCTTATTGGAGGGCCGCAAAGGAATAGAGTGGAAGTGGGAGGAGGTTGTCATGAAGCTGATCGCTAGAGATGGATCCACCGAGGTGGTGATGCACGAGAAGGCCTCCAAATGTGAGCCTGACATCAAAGAATCAAGTAGTCAAATTAGTGACCAATCAAGTGATTGGGTAGAGACAAATCCACCGAGGTGGTGATGCCCGAGAAGGCCTCCAAATGTGAGCCTGACATCAAGGAATCAAGCAGTCAAATTAGTGACCAATCAGGTGATAGGGTAGAGACAAATCAAAACTGTTAGGTGATTGGGTAGAGACAAATCAAAACTGTCAGAACCCATCTCACAAAGTCTTTGTCTGCGATCCGAGCAATACAGGTCATAGACCACAGCTGAGAGGAGATAGGAAAAACTACTAACGATGGAGGGGAGAAAGCTGTAAACATAGAGAACCCTAATGACTCCATTACATGCCACACTCCAGACTGCACCACGGTCTCACACGTGTACCTCTTTTCGAGAGCAGATGCTAGAGAAGGGGAAGGTCTACCCTCGAAAGCTGTAAACATAGAGAACCCTAATGACTAGCTATAAACATAGAGAAACCTAATGACTCCATTAAAGGCCACACTCCAGACTGCACCACAGTCTCACACGTGTACCTCTTTCCGAGAGCAGATGATAGAGAACCGGAAGGTCTACCACGAGGGCAGATAGAAGGGGTAGAAGAACTCACCATTTCGGAGAAGCAATTTGAGGAGATCCATCATCGGCCAAGAGCATGTGGCACTATCTCCATCCGCAATCTCCCGAGGGAGCCGCCAAATCAAATGGCCAAGGGCTCCGTCTTTGAAACTAGCTCCAAAGTTTACAAGAACAGTGGTAGAGAGGGAGGTGACAAAGACAAAAACCTACCATCCGAGAAGGGAGTCAGAGGCGTGTGTCACAAGAGTAGATTCCACGTCAGTGTTCTATCCCGAGGAGGCCTCGAATTTTTCCACATTCCCAATCTATGATGACCATCACAAGGCGGGAGCAAAGTCATCACAGACGATGAAGCGCTCTGCAAAACAGGTGAAATGCATGTCAGTAACTCCACCAGAAAAGGAGAGGATTCATGCATCAGTTTTACTCACACCAACAAGTGATTACTGGAAAGTGAGGAAGGAGGCTCAGATTAGGAGCAAACTAATTTCTGACAGAATTGCGACTGAGATGAAAGCACATACAGGAAAGGAGATCTTAAGAAATCAATTCTCACCGTTAACAGATCCAACCGCGGAAAGGATGGATTTGCCGAGGGCAAAGACTCATACCATCTTCAAGGAAGACACCTCAAAGGAAGGAGATCCACCAATAGAAGGAACTCAGGTCATGGAGGCCGCCGGTAAGGAATCTGCATCCAGTGGAGGAGCAAGTGAGTTATACATAAAGAAAAATCAGACAAACAAAGGTCGAAAAACAAGAAAGGAAAATGTGAGTCAGAATTACCTCAATATCCTTCTAAGCTCCCTAACACATGATACAGAAAACGGAAAGGAGTGCAAAAGTCAGTGCAAAAGTCAGACAGCAACAAAGGAAACCGGAACTCACCAGAGAGGAGAAGAGTTTCCGAAGAAAGTGGGAGAAACTTCACAGGAGTTCTCCACCAGTCGTTCCACACAACCGGTCGAAGGAAAATCTGATAAAGTAAGCAAAAGATTAGTCAACTTGATAGATGAGGAACCAAAGTCAAAAATGTGGGAGACCAAATCTTTCAAAGATGCATTACTGACCAAAATCCAGAAAACAGAAAAGACAGGATTGGAAGGGAATCGTTCAAATAGATTCTCATCTCACCTTATTGTAAGTGAAGTCCTCCCAAATTCACCATCCCTAAAGACTCCAGACACGGCCAAATTTCAGTCGGCCTCAATTTTGAGAGGAGAAAATCTGCAAGGCACAGCGGAAGACATGATGGGAGAAGTAAAAGGTGTTAGTTCCCAATCCCTAATTTTTCAGATTAAGTCAAGGCTCAATGTCAAGGAACATAGGAGTCAAAATGCAAAGAAAGATAAAATTAAAAGGACATCTAGTAAGATTCTGGAGCTAAAAGAATTTAAAGATGTAAATGAATTAAAAGAATTCAGCCATAAGGACTCAATAGCAGCTACAGGAAAGAAAAGGGGAGACAGACCTCTTAAGCTGATACGTGCCAAAAAGGAGTCTAAAGAGGAGTCTAAAGAGAATCCTAGGATTGAGGGAAGTAAAGAAATTTTACCTCACCAAATTCAGAAGAAGGAGAAACATCAGGGTCAGTCGCAGATTAGGAGGTCCCATGCAAAAATTGCAGCGTAAGCCGTGGTTGGACAGAAGGAAGAACGATTTCTTGACGCCATAGCTGTAGAGGAAAACCTAAGCCTTAGTCTCCTAAAAGACGTGCTACCCTATGGCAGTTCGAAGAGGAAAGGAGGACTTAGAAACCCTAAGAGAAATCCTACAGGAGAAAGGTTTCAGACAGAAATTTTCCAAAGGACAGAATGAACTTGCTAAAAAAAGTACTAACCTTTTTATGTTGGTAAAAAGTACAGGTTGTACCTTTGTGAACGTGCGACAAAGGCGCGAAGTACCTTTGGAGTCCTACATTGGAAAATGCCGACGCTTCATCCCTACCGCGAACAGAAAAATCGAACGGACAAAATTTGTCATGTCGCACGAACGTCAACTTGGAAATTCTGCGACGAAACGGACGGTGCCGATTGGATTTCAAACATTGGAAATCCACGGTCGGAGTGAAACAAAACATCCTGCTCCCCGTACAGCGAGGATGAAGGACACATCAGGTGGTCCCAATTTTAATCCGTTGGCATTTGCAGGAAGCTCTAGCGACGCAGTAACCTTAGGAGCCAGACACGCCCCAATTGGTCATACTTTGACAAAAGGTCATCTTTGGACCACAGGTGGTCCCCACGGGATCACATCTCAAACGGAACCAGAACCAGTACAGGTCAACGGAGCGAAAGAACATATCGGCTCCAAATCGCCTCAAGTGTACGGCGATCAGTTTTTATATCGAGAAAAATCCTACGAGTTTTATTCTCTGAGAAAAATCACCAGCGACAACATTGTATCGGATGTATCGCGCAAAGCTCGAGTGGGAGTGTTGGCTTTTGACGATCTTTGACAATACATCGATTCTGACGAAAGTACCGATTCTCATGTATGTGACGTGACGTGACGGGTCTGAGCGTACGGAATTGAACCAACGTTTACATGTTTTAGTGAATGCTCTGTGTACGGAATTGCTTGAGCAAACGTGTGGCAATTCCTGGTGGAAACTCAACGTGTATATACGGTCCGATTGGACCAATCTAGGTGTGCATTTAGTGTAGATCCTTTTGAGGTAGCATTGCAGATCAAACAGAAAAATATCCCTACATCCATTAATGCCAGAATAGCAGTTCAGACATTTAGAGCAAGTAAGACATAGAGGGAGTGAAACAAGAATAGATTTGGCTTTATTATAAAAGTCTCTTGTAACAATTGTCCTAAACGGACCATTAATCAAAGCTACGGCTTTTCTGAAATCTACCTTGTCTATTCTATCTATTTGCTAAATATCTCTCCCTACTCTACCCCATTCTTATCTCTATTATTTTCGTGACTCCCTAAAGCCCCTCTGCGTGTATTTATCTGTGGCTGGTCTGTCTGTGGTTACGGGAATCCTTCTCGTTAGCTCGGATGACCGACCCGGCGCATCACTGAGTTCATTGAGCAACACAAGGAGTGCTATTGAAAGGGGGAAAGGAGCAATATCGAAAGGATAGGCCGTTTTTTAAGTGTCGTGACACAAAGCCGTATAGCTATGACTTGCGTTAATTTGCCGAAACACAGTGCTGTGAATTTTTTGCCGGATAGGAAAGCTATAACGAGGAAAGGGGGAAAGTTATCGTGAGGAACACAACGAGTTACTTGAGTCACTACGCGGCCCAGCCAGTAGGCTCGATTGCTCTTCCTAAGGGCATTGGTGTCTGTCTGGTCGGTGTCTATTTATGTGCGTCTCCCCGAAATCCCTCAGTGCCTTTATTATCTCTATTCTTACCCCATCTCATCCCTCTCTATAAATCGTTTATCTATCTTATCTGTTCCATCTAAAGTCTTTTCGGCATCGAAACTAATTACCAGGCAAATCCTGTTAACAATGTTCTCTGAAAATATTATTTCGGTTTAGATAAGAACAAA
>JBBHKE010001408.1:32832-55579 GCA_037447655.1 Zygnema cylindricum | reverse complement strand
GAGGGGGGTGGGGTGATCCTTTTTTTTTTTTTTTTTTTTACTTTAAGGCCTCTATTCCATTAGGCGGTCCAAGTAAACATGGAGAGACGTCTGTTTGTAGTGTTTACTGGCACGACGTTCCATTATGTCGTGCCGATAAACAACGTTTCTCAATTATGATTGGCGCCACGTAGGTTAAAGTCCTGATTCTTAAAATTTTAAAAAATAAACTTTAGCCTTGTAACTTTGTTTTTAGCGAAGATTCTCCGCACGACTTTCAGAGCATTCCTATGTAAATAAATGAAATCGCCACTTTAGATTGTGACGTATGTACACGTGGGTATAATTTGTGATTGATGTCGACGACTACAAAACTCGCGACAATTGATGACGTTTACAAAATAGCGACGGTTGTAGACGTTTAACTACTTGTGACATTGTAGATGTTTAGGGTTTGTGACATTTTGACGTCATTCTCAAATTATGACAGCGTCGTCGTCACAAAATTTTTAAATCTTTCCGCCATGGTTTTCGGATTTTGTTTTTCAATGTGTTCCCACTCTACTTACCATCAAAATACGCCCAAAGATAGTAAAAAGAAATCGTTTCTATAGAACTTTCATTTTATACCATTATTCACATTTTTCATTGCAAGAATTGTGAGATAGACGAGGTAGTGGGAGAGGAAGAGGAGAGAGAGGGGCGCTTTCACGGACTTCGCTTTTGCGAAATGGCGTCAGTTGGTCGAGACCCCCTCCACGGCCCTTGTACGCAAAAAAACGCACGGAAAAAAATCACGCACTGGCTAGAAACGTGCAGTGGGTTTTTTTTTAGTACTTGTCAAAAACTTCCGACACGTGCGACAACACCTGCCTATCCGCTCACCTCATGGAACTTTATTTAAAAGCACCTCGGGAGGTGATTTTATACAGAGTTTGAAGATGAGTTTGAAGGACGCGAAAGTGGGTCGAAACGCGCTAGACGACAAACTGCAGTACATATAAAGTTTAAAGGTGACGCAACTTGTGCGCTGGTAATTTTAATTTTTTGGTATGGCTGCATATTTTCACTCTTTTTCGAAGTTATGGAGGAAAATGAAAGAAAATAACTGTAACTTAAGCACATGGGAAAGTACCCTTACGAAAAGTTTGCGGCCAGATTTTGATTTTGAAAACGGATATCAAAACTGCGAAATGGAATGGCAAAAAGACGCGGCAAACTTTGAAGGTCGCGACAAATTTTGAAGGTTGGTGGATGTCAAACGGAGCGTGCAAGGATATTTTTGGTTTACTTTCATCCAGCGTGGCTGAAGGCACATGGCGTGTACGACGTGTTCGTTTCTCATCGCCTGTTCGTCGTGGATATTTTTTTAACTTTCCACGTGTCCCAATGGTACGCAACCAGTATGAAGAAACTCTCCTCGCCGAGGACAGTCTCTTCACACTGGACAATTTGCGCGATTGCTTCACGAATCTAAAAGTGAAACATCCAACGGTCGATACTTACATATAATACTGGAGCCATCCGTAAACATGTTTCGTCATGTTTAGTTTGACAAAAAAAAAATGGTACGAATATGTACAAAATCGTACGGCGTCCAATAAACAGCCCCACTTTTCCTCTAATGGAATACCACCCTAAGCATGTTTTCTGACAAATTATTTTTTTGTACGAATCTGTACGAAAAAGTACGGCGTCCAGTAAACAGCCCCATTTTTCACCTAATGGAATCTTACCCTAAGGAGAGATACAGTTGCAGCTTTCGGTCGGTAAAAACGACAAAAACTGCGGACGTACAAACATTATTTCTACTGAAACTTTTTTGGCGCGTATCAGCTGGCAGAAGACTTGCTTCACACGTGTATAGGAGAGACAGAAACATACGATTTGTTTTTTGACATGGGTACTACACCGCGAATCGTAATTAGAGTAATGAAAAAATTAGAGTAAAAAAACAAAAAAAAAACAATTAGAGTAATGAACTCTAATTTATGTGATAGAACTTTTTCACAGAAGAAGTTTACTCTAATTTATTTAAGTACTCTATATTGGGTTATGTAATGTTTTTTTTATTTAGGTAAGTTTAATTAGCGTAACAAAATTGT
This sequence comes from Zygnema cylindricum, assembly GCA_037447655.1. Taxonomy (NCBI): domain Eukaryota; kingdom Viridiplantae; phylum Streptophyta; class Zygnematophyceae; order Zygnematales; family Zygnemataceae; genus Zygnema; species Zygnema cylindricum. The sequence goes on along the minus strand of JBBHKE010001408.1, from coordinate 53,495 downwards.
AATATAGGTTCGTTTTAAATAGTGTGGAGTACGGACGACATTCGACCGTGCAAAATTGTACTTTTGTAAGTAAAAAAGTACAAATAATGATTTAATACAATCGCGCTCGCACGTGAAGTCGCACTAAACGAAAAATTAATCACATCGAAAAAAAGCCGTTAGCATAACTCTCGTCCGTCGACAACATCGTCGTCAGTGTAAACATCAGCTGACATTCAGCGCGACAAATAATACCAACGTCATAATGACGTCAAAACTATACGGACTGACAGATTCTGTACATCAACGTAATTTAGTGTTCATAATTTCACCGCGGAAATTTATTGCCGACATAACCCAATATAGAGTACTTAAATAAATTAGAGTAAACTTCTTCTGTGAAAAAGTTCTGTCACATAAATTAGAGTTCATTACTCTAATTGTTTTTTTTTTGTTTTTTTACTCTAATTTTTTCATTACTCTAATTACGATTCGCGGTGTAGTGTAATTATGTACGGGACTAATTGTTTACTGCTGTAAAGAATTCACAAAAGGTCTGTACTAAGATTTTTGTCGTATTGGATAAACATATTTTCTGTACGACCAGACTTTTGCCCGAAAACTGCGAAGATGAATCTGAGCCCTCAGATTAACCAGTCGATATATTTTCTCCCGAGTTTAATGTCCTTTTCTTCGTTGGAAAATGCATCATTACATATGACCATGTGTTACGCCGCCGTACATTCTAACCTTCAGAACAGCGTAACAACAAATGCTTAGGTTTGCCTGCTGGAAGCTTAATTTTTAACTTTTAGCGTATTTTAACTTTTGTTGTAACACATTAGAAATCTGTTCCGCGGAAGTTTCCCCTGCTTCGTTCACTGCTTAGATCCTTTGAGATTTCACCTGATAGGTTCGGCAGAGGTGCGGTAAAATGTTAGCGGTAGGGAGATAAAGTCAACGTAGACTGTGAGTTGCAGACTTGCAGTACACCGTGAATCGCTATTAGCGTCAATGTTTTTTTCCCCCACTTAAAACATATATTATCCGTACACACATGTCGGATGTAGATCTGACGGGTGCGATTGAAAGGTAGCATTCTCAACTTCCGATTGGCGGTCTCCAATTGAAAATTTGACAAGTGTGTACGGAGAAAATATTTTTTAAGTGGCGAAAAAAACCTTGACGCTAATAACGATTCGCGGTGGTACAGTCTAGGCTCATTATTAATGTACATTTTGAGAAGTCAACAACAATCTGCGGTCAACTCGACAAACTACTGAAGGGCTTTTTTCGAAGCAAAAAGCCAAAAACACACCTCACAAATGCTATTCCCGCAAAAGCCGATCCCGGAAAGTTAAAATGTCGTTAACTCGGTATCGCAGTTTTTCAAAATTTGATAATATCAGATGAGATCTATAGCCGGAAAGTCGTCGATTTCTTCAATGACAAAATTGTCGTCTCAATAACCAATCATTGGAGTGTGTCTTCATCGAAACAAGAAAACTCTGGCTAGTTCTTACGCGAATTACAAATAAGAAAAAGCCAGGTCACAAGTTGCAACAGTCAACAGAAATCGTGACCGAGAATACAAAAGGGGACCGATATGTCTGCCGCGGAATATCGTATATCAAAAGCCAAGTAACCACAGGAAACGGATTTGCACACACCAAAATGTCAGTTTCCACGTCAGCAGAAACGACGGAACATATGTACTTATTTATTAGAAACACACCTTCCGCTTTGGCAGTTCGATTTGCAGATACGACAACAGTCGGAACCCGAAAAAGTTAAAACCAAGCGCGGTTTGACAGCTTTCAAACCTACATGGGAAGCTAAGCTTTCTGTGTTCTCATAAGAATCCAAATTTCTATTTCTAGTGATAGGTTGTATCTCAGATGGTCTGTTTTCACTTTTCAATGAAAAAGAGAAGAAGATTATTTGATTATGAATGGAAACCGCTTTCTGCCTGTCGAACCGACTTTACGCGTGAGCTGTGTTTCACACGTGCGAAGCGCTTGCACGCGTGGATTCTATTTAAATCTCGACTACTGAACTGTACAGTACACCGCGCATCGTTATTAGTGTCAACGACACTAATTTGGGTTCTTAAAATTTTGATTTTTTTCCTCAAATAGGATACATGATTTTAATTTTTCCTTGACGTTAATTAAGGTACCGTACAAAATAGCGTAAAGGACGAATTACAATAATATCTAAATATTGTGGTGTACGGTGGATTTAAGATCGTACACAAATGTACCTTTTCAAGTGAAAATTTTACAAAAAATGAGTTAAATCAGACGCGCACGCATAGGATCGTGCGCTAAAAAACGGGATTGTTCTGACACGTAAATTAGTCTTACATGTACGGATTTTTGAATTTCACGACGGCGTACGATATTTTATATCGTGTACGGATACATATATTAATGTATATAATCGTACAACGAATATTCCATTTTTGCTGTTCCCAAATTAGCATAAACGCCGAAATTAGAATACACCTTTTAAAAAAAAAAAAAAAAAATCTTAATTAGCGTCAATGACGGTATATTTACTTCCACACTATTTAAACTTTGACACTAATAACGATGCGCGGTGTAGTCTTCTAGTAAAGACCTTCTACCGTACAGCCGTACAGGACAATTAGGGCAAAAATAGCACCTACGTATTCCCGAAACGCCGCAAGGCACCGCCGGTGTCATTGCGGTCAAACTGAATTTTTTATTTTTATTTTTTAGGGTTTTTTAAACCCTAAAAAGTACACCGCGAATCGCTATTAGCGTACATGACGCTAATTGGGGTACCCCTTTTTTTGGGGCAAATTCTCAAATAGAATAAAGTACGCTAAATGTTTTTGCACGTTATTTGAGGTACCCCGCTCAATGCGGTTCATAACTGTAATTTAGTTCCCTTTTAAATAGTGTGGTGTACGGACTGTTATATCTGTACTACACCGTACATTTTTATATTTAAAAGTACAGAAAATATAATAATATATAATTGCGTAAATATTTTCCGGCATACGCAGATGTCAAAAAAACGCGACGGCGTACGATTTGAACAGTTTCGTACAAATTTGTTTTTTAGTGTGGACATATTATGTGCTGAAAATTTTTACAAAGCAGTTTACAAATTAGAGTACATGATAAATTAGTATCATGGTGTACCCGAAAAAACACAATTTACCGTAAAGTACGCTAATTGTTTCATTACGCTATCTATTTCATTACGCTAATAGCGATTCACGGTGTAGTGTTGTGTATCGGTAAAAAAATTATCGCGATAACACTGATACCGATAGTTATTGGTTATCGAACGGTCAGAGTTACCGATATATTTGTACTTTCTAAATTTCTGTTCGGAGTACACGTGGCAGGTTTCCAGTGGATTTCAAGCAAGAAACGGACAAAGTCGTGGCGTCGGATGTGAAAGGTACATCGTTTTAAATGGAGCCGTACTAAAGTCGTACATATGTATACCGGCTACTGTACTTTCGGCTTGTACAAATGATCTGATTGGTAGGCACCTCAGTAGATAGGGGTTGGGCGCGTGGGGGGGAATAACACGTACAGTTGAGTGAACTGGCCGTACGTTTTATCAGTACGGTCCGTACATATATTTCCTTACCGATATATCGATTATCGGCTAGCCGAAAAAAGGCCCATATCGGTTATCGGCAAATCCTTACCGATACACAACACTACTAAAAAGCCAACCCTAAAAAACACGGAAAACTCGTATGCAAAGGATCCGGAATACGCGGAATCGTAGGATCCTTTCGGAATGCCGTTAACTTTAGTTATCACCTTTGATTGTAATCATTTGCAAGTACAAATTTGTTTGGAAGACCTAATACTAAATGCAATAAAAAAGAGTCGATGACATGTCCACAATCCATGCATTTGTTCCTCATCGCAATCAGTTGCCTCAATGAAATTTTGAGCCTACAACAAATAATTAAATACAACAACGGAGTTGGTTTAAAAAATTAATGTCAAAACGTGTAATTGTAATGGTGAAGATCACGGGAGAGGGAGAGGGGAAAGGTGAGGAAAAGGGAGAGGGCAAGGGAGAGGGAGAGGGGGAGGGAGGTAGTGCGGCAGATGAAGAGAGTGACGGGGAGAGGAAAGGGGAATGTGGGTGGGAGAGATAGCTGCAGATCAAGGGATGGGGAGAGGGAATGGGGGAGAGAGAGGAAAGTAATGCAGCATATGGAAAATAGAAGGGAAAGCGAGAGGGAGTGAGAGAGAGTAGATAAGGGAGTGCGAAGAGAAAGGTAGAGATAATGGTAGATCGAGGGAAGGGGAGAGGGAGTGGGAGAGGGGGAGTGGGAAAAAGGAAAAAATCGATAGGATAGGTAGAAGAGGACGGAAAAATAAACATGCCATTTAGCGACGACGCGTTACTGTCATTGAATGAAAGTATAGTAATACATTCCATTCAGCGACGATACAGCCTCGTCGCCGATTACCATAAGGGAGAGAAAAACACACAATATAAAAACGAGAGATTGAATGACCCTAAAAAACATAATAGCATGAAGATAGAGTGACAAAATAAAAGAGAGAGAGAGATGGCGACAGATCGGGAGAGTAGGAAGATGGAGAGGAGAGGATAAAGATAGTGCGGCAAATTTAGAGGGTGAGAAAGGGAGTGAAAGGGAGAGGGAGAGAGAGAGGGAGAAATAGAGGGAAATGGAGTTTGTGAGAGAGAGAGAAGGGAGAGAAAGAGAGTGGGAATGGAGATAGATTGGAAGTATGAGAGAGAGGTAGAGGGAGAGGGCATAAATGTGGGAGAGCACATTTTAGAAACCCTCAATAAAAAAACATGGAGGTCAGCATGGATAGATTCGAGAGAAAAAGGGAGCGTGAAAGAGGGGCGGAGGTAATGAAGAGGTAAATGGAGTGACATGCCATATGCAGAGGGAGAATGAGCCGTCGCATTCGACCTCGAATCCATGGAAATGAAATGAAGGTGGCGGCGTTATTTTCGCCTGCTTCTTCATGAAACGAATGAGATGTGTTCGTTTGCCAAAATGACGGCGCAACGTCAAATCCCTAAAAAAACAAAAAATAAATTGATGGATGAGATTCGTTGAATAAGGGATCCATTTTTATGTGGATTGTATGCATTTGGCGTTAACCCGTCCCAAATATCATTAACGCCAAATGTTGTATTTTTATTTTATTTATTTTAATTCATTCATTGTAATTTGTGGTACATTGTCACTTCGACCCCTTATTAACGTATACATTAATTATAATTGGGAGTGAAATGACATATAAACAACATATTAGAATAAACATTTACGCTATATTCGTTCGTTGCACCGAAATATAGTACATATTGACGCTAATTGGACAAAATACATGTTATAGTGTTTATATAAACTGAACAGGAAAAGTTCACATGAAGTAAGAGTACACAGTTTCAAGACGGTTTACTTGGACGTGTAAAATAAAAACAATTCACTTCTTTAACTGTAAGATCATGACTTCCCACATGCGAACATATTTGACGTTCACACTGCAGAACAGGCGATTATAGGAGATCGTGTGCGAACGAGGTTTTTGGCGACAAGATTGAACCCATTTTTCCAGCGCATGTTCATATGCATGCGGGTATAATTTATAATTTATTTTTTATAATTTAAAGTAAAAAGGTACATATATGTACGGTCTGACATAATCCGTACACCACACTAATTATATAAAGCTGTACTTTCAGTCTTTGACGCTATTTTGTACGGAACCTCAATTAAAGTCAAGGAAAAAATAAAATCACGTATACTATTTTTGGAAAAATATCAAGATTTTAAGAACCCAAATTAGAGTTGTTGACACTAATAACGATGCGCGGTGTACAGTACAGTACAGTTCAGTAAAGTACAATACTGCCGTACAGTAACTGTACTTCATTACAGGACAGTGAAGATCCACTCTGCTTTCAAACTTCAAACTTTAAAACTTCAAATTTTCAATTTTGAATTCATTGAAATTTCAAACTCTAAGTGAGTATTTGTAAATTTGCTTGAAGGAGACTTGCGAATCCTCTTGACCTAGACTACTGTACTGTACTGTATGCTGCTGGTTAATCTGTTTTACATGTGACAAGTAATAACGACCGTTCGATGGAGCTGAGTGACACGTGGCGGCAGACAGGCCCCTGTGTATTCTCGCCGGATGGCACGCTTCTGGCTGTCTCTGTAGACCACAGGCTGGTAGTCAGAGAAGTTGAAACCTTGCAGGTGAAGATTCTAGAAATATCACCAGATAAGAACTGTGGATTTGAATATGGAATGGAGTAGAAAACCAAGTGTGAATTAGAGTATGAATAGTGAATTAGGATGTAAATTTTTACAGTAAAATATGAATTTTGAATTAGAATGTGAAGTGTGAATTAGAATATTATACATCATCGTTTTCAATTAATGTCGAATTGTTGTAATGGAAACAGCTGGAGGTTTATTTGAATAAAAATAGACCGGTTTTTATTGTTTAAGTTTATAGTTTGCCAAAAAAAAACCATTTTTTCTTTGCTGAAGTTTTTCGCCTCCTGGATGGTCCAAACCCTAAAATGAATCCAACATTTTGCTAAAAATGGAAATACATTTTTGCTACAGATGGAAATGTCGCGATTGGCGGTGTTGCAAAGATGATGCAAACACTTTTATTGCTTGTATGAGTTTACTTGTATTTTTGTTTAAACCAAAAGATGATGAATTTTGAACCAGAGGAAAAAAAAATAAAAATTAATCAAAATTCAAATATATTGAGACAAAGCCTTTTCCTCGCTGTTTCCATGCAGATTGTTCAGTTTTTCATATGCAAAGGAAAGATAAGCTTGGTAGAATGGGCCTCCAACTCAGTAAATATCTTATGTGCTTTATTTGCCGAAGGAATCGTTCAGGTTTGAGAATGAAACCGAATCCTGTTTTTACACATTACGCCGTAAATTATTACTGTTATCATTATTAATTACGCTTAAAACACTAATTCGGTCCCAGTATTTCTTTGGCATCTAAACACTAAATAGCGTTAGTAAAGATAATTGTTTTTCTTTTTGCACTTCACAATCGTCCACGCGCAGGAAATAGGATTATTTTTAACACTAAAACTGTCTCCATACTTATTGTTTCTTATTGCGATAGCGATTTACAATGTAGCGGTATACAAACTTTGGTCTGGTTGTCAAAAGAAAACAAGCAGTACATCTTACTTTTCTTTTCAATGCCACCCTCACAGCTTCACAAAATATTCTTCTTTAAGCTTCACATAATATGCTTTTCTATGCTTCAGAAAATAAGCTTCAGAAAATATGCTTCACAATATGCTTCACAATATGCTTCACAATATGCTTCAAATATATGCTTCACAAAATAAGCTCCACAGAAATCTTCATAAAATATGCTTCACAGAATAAGCTTCACCTACTCGCAAATTTCTGTGTTACTACCATCACATTGCTTATCAGTATTTTTTTTTTGTATTGAATCCATAATATCATCTAAATATATACTTGCAGGCTTTTTCAGTGAGGGAGACAGCTTGGAAGTGTTGCATAAATGAGTCCTCCATACTGGGATTAGTACATGCTCGTTGGACACCTCTCGGGGACCATATTATTACCACTTCAGATTTTCAAATTCGCATCAATATATGGTCCACAATCAGGTATGATTTTACATCATACTTTTGATCATCCTTTTGATTGCATCGTAGTTCAGAAGTGTGAAAATGCGTGGAAAGGCTATATCTGGTTTAACCCTTATTCACTCAATTGTTTTTTCATTGCATTCTCTTCGTAATGTTTGCTTACATTCCACAATTGACCAAAGTGCACTTGATTGTTTCACTTATTCCATCTTACATTTTCTCAATAACTGTTGCATGCATGTCTTATCACTCTTTTGTTATGGCTTTGCCGTGGTTTTTTAGTTGACCAAGAAATGCACTGGATTGCTACTTACACCTTTGCAATTTCTCGTAGGGGAATTATACAAGTCCTGTAACTGGCATTAAAATTGTAATAAGTATGCAGAAAAGCATGCAAATTTGTAAAAAAACCTGCATTATTCTGTCTGATTACGTTGATTTTGCGCCAGTTTCGCCAGTAATAGCGTACCTATGATAATAATATATAATTATCCTATCAGAATGAAAAACTAATGAATTCATCAGTCTATGTGATCACAGTTCTCAGTGCGTCCAATTTTTTTGGCCAAAACATGTTTCTCGAGGATTGGCTTTCAGCTCTGATGGTTGTTATATGGCTCTTGTAACTCGTCATGAGTCCAAAGATATTGTTAACATTGTCTCATGTGAGACTTGGGATGTAATCCGGACCTTCATACCGGAAACACAGGACTTGGCGGATGTTCAATGGTCTCCGGATAACTTGAGAATTGCAATATGGGACAGTCTTCTTGAATACAGGGTGAGAAATTGATTCGGATCATGAGTCTGGAGTATCACTTGAATGAGCAATAATATTGTCTGTGGATTCATTTGCTTATTCTAAATGTCTGGTGTAATATAATGGGGATAAAAGCATCTAAGGCAGGTTACTTAACGACGCTGAGATAATGATGATTAATTTTTTTTTCTAGCAATGAGCAAATTTTGGCTTTAAATGACAACAAAGTCTATTGTGGTGCCAATTTCTACTATGGTGTCAATTTTTCCATGCTGTCAATTTTTACAGTGCGTCAATTGTTACAATGGTGTTAACTCAATTTTAACTCTGGTTTGAATTTTTACACTAGTTTCAATTTTTACTCTGGTGTCAATTTTGCTATGGTGTCAGCTTTTACTATGGTGTCAATTTTTACAATTGTGTCAATTTTCGGAGTCCATGCAGGTATTGGTTTATTCAGCCGATGGTTATTGCTTATTTCAGTACCAAGCATATGCCATTGGTTTGGGGGTAAGGACTGCAGTTTGGTCTCCAGACGGTTATTTTTTGGCAGTGGGATCCTCATTTGACAACTCCATTCATTTGCTAAACACCGTAACAGGAAAACTGATTGCAAAGTTAGGGCACAATTTCCAGTCGAAATCACAAGTTCGTGCAACGATCTACAAGGTTTGTCACTTTTTACCGTGGATTTGACTTCATTAAACTCGATGGATAGTGTGAATTTATTATAATCGGTGGTCTCTTTCTCTTTCATTCTCTCTCTCTCCTTCCTCCTCTCCTCCTCCTCTCTCCCTCTGTCTCTCATCGTATAAATAGTAAAGATTTATTACGATGGTCCGTGTAGGCACAGCATGGAAAGAAAAGATCCTACGGAGATATTTCTAGCTGGTCCTGAAACATGAGTGATTTGTTTATTGGTTATGTGGTTTAGTAAAATAATGAATTGGGTTCAGCCAAAACAATTGGCGAAACCAACTGTGAATTCCTTACATATTGTTCACTTTTGCATGATATGAAGTCTTCAAAGTGTTTAAATTTAGTTTTTTTTTCTAAGTTTGGCATATGGCGAGCTTTTAACAGTATCAACAGAAAGATCGTCTTTTATGTTGTTATGTCGTTATGTCTGATGTTATTATGCCATTATGTCTTTATGTCGTTATGTCTTTATGTCTCATGTTATTATGCCATTATGTCCTTATGCCGTTATGTCTCCATGACTTTGTCTTGTCTGTCTTTATATCACTAGTCTTTAATTCAATACATTGTTATGTATCTACAATGAGGAATCTCGCAAAACAGAGGTCATGGCTCTTTAATACCACATACTATTTGAGGAGACATTTAAGGGCCCATGTTGTCATACTATAACGGATTATAACGGATTATCGTATTCATATGTACATGAATTTATCTCACAAACAATTATTCGTAAACAATTATCTGCAGGAAACGGAAAAGCCTTTCACAGAAGTCGATTTGGCGAGACTCTCTCTTCGAGGAAATTTGCCGTCCAATGACGACCCTATAAGGTTGAATGAGGGGCCTTTTCTTCCGGGGATGATGATGATGTTTATCCGGGGGAGGTGAGAGGGAGAGAGAGAGAGAGGAATGAGGATGAGAGGTGATGAGAAGAGGAGGGGAGGAGAGGGGAGAGAGGAGAGGAGGGAGAGGGGGATGACATGAGTTGGGAGATGATGCAAGACGGTGATGATGATGATGTGATAAAAGATGGATTGCTTGATGTTGATGATGCAAGATATGATGGCGAGATGAGAGGACAGAGATCATAATCGATGGAGTGCGGAGGACGGATGGATGAAGGTTCGGCGGAGAAAGGAGAGAGAGGCAAGGTGCCGAGAGAGGAGAGAGGACAAGAGGGAACAGGGGAGAGAGGAGAGGGAAAGAGGAGGGATGTTCACTCGTAGCAAATTGTCGGACTGGATTATCCAATTGCAAAAATTGCCAACCACGACTTTTTTTGGAATTGAAGGCTTCTAATTGTATATGCCTACATCATAATTTTTCAAGAAAAAAAAGAAGTATATGTATATTTTTGTCACTGTTCTACCATTCTGTGCCTAACGGAAATGAAGGCGACTCGTTGACCTCTCCACATATTACTAGATGCAATCCTTATGATTGGTTTTTTGGTGGTGACAAGCACTGCAACTTAAGATTTTTCTGTAATCTTACTTTCTCCTTTTTTTTCGTTCTTTCTTTTAACGTGCTTATGTCCCTTTAGCTGTCGTTTTGTAAACTATTGTCTGCCTCAGATGTTATAATTGTTTTGACGGACTATTGCACTTTCTCTTCACTTCCACTTTTGCTTTTCATTTTCACTTTCACTTTCACTTTTAGTTTCACTTTCACTTTTAGTTTCACTTTCACTTTCTCTCTTTCACTGTCAATGTCACTTCCACTTTCACTTTCCATTTTGTATTCACTTTCACTTTTACTCTCTTTCTCACTCCCGCTCGCACTCTCAATGTCACTTTCACTCTCATGCCCTCTCACTTCACTCGCAATCATTCTCACCCTCACTCTCACTTCAATTTGACTTTTCACTTTCACTTCACTTACAAATCACTTTCACTTTCATTCTTTCAAATCGGTTTTATGGTTTTAATGCAGGGAGGAACCAAACAATTGGAGTACAGTATGAAATTGTGGGGACAATGGTGAACAATGTTGTGACTGAGAGGTTACTACCCGATAAACCCAACCCCAAGCAAGGCATTGGTGAGTTAACGAAGCTTATTCGTGATCTGAATTTGAAATCAGTTGAACGGAATCAGTCAAACAGATTGCAGGACTCGTAAGACTCCATGATGCTTATCATTCTCTGCTCGAAAGTTAATCAACTTCCATGCCGTGGTCTCTTACTGTTGATGTTTTTTTTGGCCTTTACACTCATTTTTGTCCGTGCACACTTGTCTGATTATTTATCTGACGGATGTGATGGGAAGGTACAATTTTTACCTTCCGATAAGTGGTCCTTTAATGAAAATCTGACATGTGCACAGAAAAAAGTTGGATTCAAGTGGCAGAAAAAACTTTAACGCTAATAGCAATACACGGTGTACTTTATGAATGCTCCATTTTTTGTTTTTTTTTTGTTTTGGAATTCCTTCCACTAACATGAAAGGAAAGGTTGATATTGACAGGGCTAATTGAATGGAGCATTAATGGGTGTTATATGTTGTCGCGCTCGGACAGTATGCCATCTGTCCTTTGGATATGGGACACGTCTTGTTTGTCTCTTTTTGCCCTTCTCATCCAACGAGAACCTATCCGTTCCGCGGCATGGGAACCATCAAGCAATCGTTTGGCTCTTTGCACTAATTCCTCGAATATGTACTTTTGGTCGGAAGATGAGGCGGGTTCTCAGGAAGCGTCTTGTGTACAACTACCCGAGGAACTTTCTGAGTTTGTGGTCACGGATTTTCAATGGAGTCGCGACGGAAACCGGGTGCTTCTCAAGAGTAAGAATTTGGTTTGTTGCGCTTCATTGCCCATAGACGAAGATGAAACTATCGAAGATGAAAATATTGAAGATGAAAATGTCGAAGATGAAAATGTCGAAGATGAAGGTGAATCTTTGGTTGTTTCACGAGAATGATTTTGCCTCTTATATATTTGCGAAACACGGGAACCTCTTGTAAGTATAGGACTGTCGAAAATCTGTTCTTCCATGTAAAAAGAGTTGGTTGCCGTTTTTTACCAACAAAGGGATATATGGATAGAGCTCCAGCATTGGAAACTCCTTGGTCGAGAGAAAAGTGAGAACGAAGATTATTGGAACACCCTGTTAGTATACAGAGTCTAACTGATTGGAAGTTAATGAAATGTAGGGTGTATTCTCAAATTTTGTCATTTAGGCTCGATTGCCAGATTTAGTGGATCCAATTTGAAATCCAGAATTAGTATTGGTGAAGGACGGTAGATTGTGACAGTCGGTGACTTATGGATATCCCACACCGCGAATCGCTATTAGAGTAGAGAAATTATTAGCGTGGGTGTGCATAAATGTTATTAACTCTAATTCGGTTCCAAATAACGTGCCTGTTTTAAAACCGGTTGAAGAATTAGCACTAAGAAAAAAAAAATTAGTGTCAATAAAGCTATTTTGTAGTAAGAGGTCTCAAAAAAAAAAAAAAAACAGGCACCGAATTAGTGTTATTAGCGCTAATAACGATTCGCGATGTACACTTGTTTAATCTACTTTTTATCCACATATTTGGTGTTTAGATAAATAACTCTCTTAACTTTTAAGCTTAATTCAAGGCGTGAGACATGTGCCTTGATCAAAAACTGAGTTAACTTAACGACAAGGAATAGAAACCGGTTATTATTACTTCATAGAAAGTAGACATACAAGAACAGTTCATCATTTTTCAGTAATTTTTCAGTTCAACAAATTCCTAAATCGTTTTGGTTAACCTGACCTCATCTGCAATATTTGTTTACTCATAATCAAATCGGCGAAATCGTTCAACCAAAAAAGTAAAATGTTAAACAATAGAATTATAATAAATGACACTTTCAAAAATATGTTTTTTTTTTTTTCCGGTAAGTGATTGGCCGCCAGTTTCTGGTATGCAATCCAAATTGTACGGATCATGGAAATTCAATCCATCAAAATCCTGTTCGATATTCTCTAGATTCTCCAAAAATCTGTACTTCAATCCTCCTTTAAAACAATCGCTTGTCATTTGAGAAATTCGTTTTAATTTCGTTTAATCACACACGCTCTAAAATAGCCTGCGTAACTAGTCACAAAAATGGACCTATAAGAGTTTTTGGAGCATAGATTTAATTTGTGAAAACAATTGGAAACGCATATATTATCGCCCCTTAAAGTACATGTACCGCACAGATTTTTCTGAATGAGTGGGCATCCTAATGAAGTGACAATATGTGACATTTTCAATTGTTTTCTCAATTAAATCCTATGATTTGAACCCAACTTGCATTACAAAAACAACTACACCGCTCATCGCTAATAGTGTGAAAGCTTTTTTCGCCACTCTCCATGCACACCGATCAGCTTGTCAATCGGAGACCTCCAAAACGAAGCCGAGAGTCTTGCTTTCCAATAACAACCGTTGGATTGACAACCCGACCGGTGTGCACGGAGAAAAGGATGTTTTAAGTGGCGAAACAAACTTTAACACTAAAAACGACAAAAAACCCTCACTGGTCCAACCACAGAAGAGTTCACAGCTCCTAAAAGACATGTTGCAAGCAGCGTCATCTTTTTCCCGTCGCAAAACTTTGCCTTCGACTCTACCGCGAATCTCTATCAGCCCTAATACCATGCTATTATCACCCTTAAATTCTGGCCCTTGATTTCTGGCCCATGAATTCTAAGATGAGGGAGGGGGGGAGGGGGGGGGGGGGAGGGAGGGAGGGGAAATTTTTTTTTTTTTTTTATGTTTTTTTATGAAAATGGGGGAGGGGGAGAGGGAGAGGGAGACGGGAGGGGGGAGAGGGGGAGGGAGAGGGAAAGGGAGAGGGGGAGGTGAGGGTGAGGGTGAGTGAGAGGGAGAGGGAGAGGGAGAGGGAGAGGGAGAGGGAGAGGGAGAGGGAGAGGGAGAGGGAGAGGGAGAGGGAGAGGGAGAGGGAGAGGGAGAGGGAGAGGGAGAGGGAGAGGGAGAGGGAGAGGGAGAGGGAGAGGGAGAGGGAGAGGGAGAGGGAGAGGGAGAGGGAGAGGGAGAGGGAGAGGGAGAGGGAGAGGGAGAGGGAGAGGGAGAGGGAGAGGGAGAGGGAGAGGGAGAGGGAGAGGGAGAGGGAGAGGGAGAGGGAGAGGGAGGGAGAGGGAGGGAGGGGGAGAGGGGGAGGGAGAGGGATAGGGAAAGGGAGAGGGAGAGGGAGAGGGAGAGGGAGAGGGAGAGGGAGAGGGAGAGGGAGAGGGAGAGGGAGAGGGAGAGGGAGAGGGAGAGGGAGAGGGAGAGGGAGAGGGAGAGGGAGAGGGAGAGGGAGAGGGAGAGGGAGAGGGAGAGGGAGAGGGAGAGGGAGAGGGAGAGGGAGAGGGAGAGGGAGAGGGAGAGGGAGAGGGAGAGGGAGAGGGAGAGGGAGAGGGAGAGGGAGAGGGAGAGGGAGAGGGAGAGGGAGAGGGGGAGGGAGAGGGAGAGGGAGAGGGGAGAGGGAGAGGGAGAGGGAGAGGGAGAGGGAGAGGGAGAGGGAGAGGGAGAGGGAGAGGGAGAGGGAGAGGGAGAGGGAGAGGGAGAGGGAGAGGGAGAGGGAGAGGGAGAGGGAGAGGGAGAGGGAGAGGGAGAGGGAGAGGGAGAGGGAGAGGGAGAGGGAGAGGGAGAGGGAGAGGGAGAGGGAGAGGGAGAGGGAGAGGGAGAGGGAGAGGGAGAGGGAGAGGGGGAGAGGGAGAGGGAGAGGGAGAGGGAGAGGGAGAGGGAGAGGGAGAGGGAGAGGGAGAGGGAGAGGGAGAGGGAGAGGGAGAGGGAGAGGGAGAGGGAGAGGGAGAGGGAGAGGGAGAGGGAGAGGAGAGGGGGAGAGGGAGAGGGAGAGGGAGAGGGAGAGGAGGGAGAGGGAGAGGGAGAGGGAGAGGGAGAGGGAGAGGGAGAGGGATAGGGAGAGGGAGAGGGAGAGAGGGAGAGGGAGAGGGAGAGGGAGAGGGAGAGGGAGAGGGAGAGGGAGAGGGAGAGGGAGAGGGAGAGGGAGAGGGAGGGGGGGAGGGAGGGAGGGAGGGGGAGAGGGGGAGAGGGAGAGTGGGGAAGCTGGAGAGGGAGGGAGAGGGAGGGAGGGCGAGGGGGAGGGAGGGTCCAATTACAGTGGAGTTTACAGCTCATATAAAAAAACCTTTACGTGACATCACCTTCTTCCTGAAGCGATGTTTTTGGGATTTTTTTGGATCTATACCGTGAACTGCTATTAGTGTGGATGATGCGGGATTGTCGCCCCAAACATCTGACCCCTGAATTCTAGCCCTTCTGGCGACATTTCCCCTTGTGTCCCCTCCTTTCTGAAGGCACCATTTCTGATTTTCTTCTTTCCCCCTCCCCCTCCCCCTCCCCCTCCCCCGACCCCCGACCCCGACTACTTGCCCATCTTAACCTTAAACCTTCTGGTCCAATGCACCCCTCCCAACCCAATTTTTTTTCATTTTTTTTATATATAAATATATTCCTACATGCGCGGCTAGATTCTTAAATTCTGAGAAACAAAAAAAAAAAAAAATCTAGTTTGTGTATTCAGGAGTCTATAGGAATCGCGATGAGAGTCAAGATATATATATATATATATATATATATATATATATATATATATATATATATATATATATATATATATATATATATATATATATATATATATATATATATATATATATATATATATATATATATATATACTATTTTTTTTTTTATGTCAGTGCTATAATTTTTTATTTTTTATTTTAATTTATTTTTTCTTATTTTTTTGGATTTAGGCCCGAGGGACGTGGACTTGTTTACCACTTACCGCGTTACTGTTAAGAAAGAAAGAAAGAAAGAAAGAACACTATTTTATTATTGACGCTATTTTATTATTAACACTACTTGCCCATCTTAACCTTAAACCTTCTAGTCCAATGCACCCCTCCCAACCCCATTTTTTTCATTTTTTTTATATATAAATATATTCCTACATGCGCAGCTAGATTCTTGAATTCTTTCATTACTAGCTTCATTTTATTATTGACGCTATTTTATTATTAACGCTACTTTATTATTAACACTACTTTATTATTAATCCTGTTTTATTATTAACTCTATTTTACCTTCGGGGGCCAAGTTATAACCAGTAAAAACCAGCATCGAAACTTAATTTATAACACTTACATTGATCCACAGTTTAGTGAAAACCAAGTTGACAACAAGAACGAATAATTTTAATTCTTTAACAATTTCAAATACACCATAACTCTCTGAAAGTTACTGACATAATTTAAAAAAAGGAGGATTGTACAAATAAAATATAAGTCTCAAATGCATACTGTAAAAGTAAAATCTCATGTATTTTTTTTACGGATTTCAAGGGACAATCTGATCCGAAAATGACTCAAACTACTAATAGAAACACCAAAAAACTGTCTCACTGTACACTACATATGAAATAATACAACCATATTAATATTAATAATTTAAGTTGTATTGTAGTCACGTTCACAAAAACTTTTGTCTAAACTCCAGAAGTCTGAGATTCTCATCTCCATTCTTGATTTCCACACTCTCTTAACAAAACGACAAAGTGATTTGTTCACATTAAACTCCATATAAACCGCCTTTATGAAACTTTAAATATGGTAGTCTGGTCTTTGAGAATAACTTTTATAAACTCTCGATAATCCACCTTGTCGTTGTTATCGGGTTTCGCTTCTTTTGCCATTTCGTCAATTTCCTCCGCAAACAAATTTTCCCCCAAATGTTGCATAGCGTCCCTTAACTGCAAATACAAAGTTGCAAAAAAAAGTTTTTTTTTTTTATGCAAAAAACAGTCGACAAAGTCCTCGTGAACAAAGTTAAACCACAAAGGACGATACTCAACTTGACATATTGACCTGTCTCGAGAAACCATACTCATCATTTCGAAATGCTGAAATGTTGAATAGGTGAACGGAAAACAATGGTTATGTTCCCATGGCACAACGATGGAAAAACAAAAGGCCAATACTCAACATTTTAAATTGTCGCAGGAAACCAAAAACTACGTTGAAGTTCCCATGACACAGTGATTGAAAAGCAAATGTATATGTTCATGACACAATGTTCGAAAATGCAACGCATACTCAATGACACAACGATTGAAAAGCAATGTATACGTTCGTAACACAACAACTCAAAAACAATGTATATGTTCAAAACACAACGATCGGAAAATAATGTGTATGTTCCCATAACTAGTGTTGGGTATCGGGTAGTTTCATATCGCGATAATTTCGATATATAAGTCCTCGATGTATCGTACCGCGACCAACATAAATTATCGCGTTATATATCGCAAAAAATGGGTGTCCGTACATATACCGTACAGGGAAAGTACGGTAAATCGTACGAAAAATGGTACGACGACTTCACTGAGCTACCCGCCATTTGAAAAAATCCGAAAAAAAAAAAAAAATCTGGATATTTAGCTTCTCCGTACATGGTCTCGATATATCGATTATCGGGTAGCTAAAATTCGATAATATCGAATATCGGCAGTAGGTCCTCGATACCCAACACTACCCATAACACAATGATTGATTTTGCAGACTCAATACAGGAACCCTTGACAGAAAAAGTGGCTCACCTCCTTCATAGAAATAAGGCCGCTGTCATCCGCATCGAAAACCTTAAACGCTTCTATTAGCTCCTCTTCAGGATCATAACTCTGGAAAGGAGACATAGCAAAACAATTTAGAACCATTGCAAACATCTCGAAGTAAAACGCGTTCGAAGTCAATGGAGGAAAACAGTTGAAGAACAAAAAAATGGTGGAAATTGTTTAACTAACCCTAAGCTTCCGAACCATGTAGGCATAAAAGTCATCTCTGTATATTTTCCCCTTTGCATCTCCATCTAGCTCCGACATAGTTTGCTGCAACTCTTCCTCCGTAGGGTTCAGAGCCAAAGCTCTCATGGCACTTCTCAGTTCACTAATATTTAGATGATCTGCAGGAAAAAAAATCGAAGGGACAGGTTTTCAGAAAAAAAAACCCTAAAAAGCATCCAAAAATAAGCTAAAAAAAACCTAAAAACAACCTAAAGAAACATCAAAAAAGTTTATTTCATGTCTATCTAATGTCCTTAGATTTATTTCTTTCAACCTGAGTTCTCTTAAGCTCACTAATAATTTTTTGATCCCAAGCAAAAAAGGAATGGAGAGGTTTTGAGACAAAAAAACCTAAAAAAAAACCTTTAAAATCCGTTAAAAGTGTTAAAAATGTCTCTATCACGTCACGTCACGTCACGTCATGTCTATGCCACATCCTTATAATTTAGCTCTAAGTCTCTTGATATTCAAATGATCTGAAAGCAAAAAATTAATGGACCACCTTTTCAGACTTAAAAAAAACCTAAAAACAACCTTAAGAAAACCTTGAATGTGTCTTTATCACGTCACGTCACGTCACGTCTACGTAATGTCTTTAAGATTAATTCTCTTACAATTGAGTTGCTAAGTTCCCTAAAATTAGTATTTAGATGGCCCGAGCGCAAAAAAATAATGGACAGGTTTGTAAGACAACAATGTCAAAGGTTTTTTTTCAAACCCTAACCCGCCCCCCTTAGAAAGCAGAACCTTAAAAAAATGTTAAAAAATGTTAAAAAAATATTAAGAAAATGCCATTTTTTATTGCTAAATAACGATAAGAAAATGTTAAAAAAAAAAATGGTTTAAAAAAGAAAAGTTGAGAATGCTTACTGTCATTATCTCTATCGTACACCTTAAAAGCCTGCCGTACTTCCTCAGCTTTTTCATCGGTCAACTCGGAAAGCATTTTTAGGGTTTTCTTAAGAAAAAGAAACGAAACGGAGATTCGGAAACCCTAAAAAAATCGTCGTCACAGAAATATAGATCGATTTTTCAGTTTTTGTGAACCATGGAAAAGTCGTTTTTGAAAAATGACCGGGTCAAAGTCAAAAAGTCAAAGTGTCAAACGTCTGTGTTTAACAGAAACTGTTAGACGCTAGAAATGTACGACAGTAACAGTCAACAAAATTATCGATAAAAAGTGCGAAGTAGCGTGCGAACGCTATATCTGGTACTGTACTGTAGCGCAGTATTTTATGCGTATTGTACGTGTTTTCCGGGTATGATACGGAAGGTACACCTCGTATCGCTATTAGTGCTGATACTTTTTTTGCCACTTGAAACATTTTTTTTTGATGGTCAATCCAACGGTTACGATTGAAACAAAAATCCTCACCTTATTATTGGCGGTCGCCACTTGAAAATTGGACGTGTGTACTCGGAGAAAAAAATGCTTTTCTTGGAGTAAAAAACATAAACAATAGTGACACATGGTGTATTGCGGTCAGCAAAATTATAGAAATGAAAAACATAAAATTTGCGACCTAGAATTTGGGCGAATGTAAACATTTGTGCTGGAGGTAAATGGACGCCAAAAATTTTCAATCATCTACACATTTTGTAAATCGACGAAGTCATAAGAAGATTCGGAATAGCATGGCGAATCCGACGACCAGAATCGGCACACCGGGGCCGGTCAAAACCATGTAACATTAGATTTGTGATGCACGGACAATTGTAGATCCAACGGTCAGGATTATCTAATACGCATTTTACAGACCAGCTACAGTACTGTGCCGTCTTATGCGGATGTTAAAAGTACACAAAAATGTAAACAGAAGCTTTAAAAGGACAGCGCAACCAAATACGGGAAAAATACGAAAAATTGACAAATAAGGGTATGTCCCCATGTGCATAAGTAAGGGTTATTTTCTGTCGTTTTCTTGTAAAACTTAGCGCCGTACTTCCTAAGTTCCAACCGTACGAAGGAATCGCAAATTTGTAGAGTACAATTTGCGTCATCATCGAACTTAGGATGTACGAAAATTTGTCGTCTTGTGTTTTTCGACCCACTTCGACGACAAAAAACGTCATCTTCAACCTTACGTTTAAAACACATGCGCGATGTGTTTTAAAACTAGGGCTTTTTTATAAACAAATAGGAACACATATTCGCACGTGCCGTAATTTTCGAAGTTTTTCACACGATTTTCAAAGACAAAAGAAAGTACGGAAGTTGCTATGTTTTGTCCGTTAGGTTTCTAATAAGACAAAAAAAAGTACACAATTTGTTTGGATTTGTCCTTTTTCGTCCAGTACGGATTTCTTTTTTGCAAGGATATTCAAATTTCGATGCCATTTCACGTCGACCGAACAGGAGACGCAAAGGCAAAGCGCATCTTCTTCAACCGTGAAACGGTACAGGCTGGAAGGCGGTACGTCTACAATGTCACGGTAAGACATGCGACGTCACACAAGCAGTTCCAAAAAATAACGTCCGACAACACAGATTGTAGACGTTGACAACCGTCACAGGTATTGTCGACGTATACAATCGTCACAAACGTAAGTTATGATTACGTTCTTACACATCGGAAACGCAGAGGACAAGCCAGCTGCACTTTACCGTAGCTTTAAACTTATAGGAACGTTTTTTCTTTAGGCATGACCTGCTTTTTCCTGTTTAGGTTTGTTTAACACATGAAAAAAAACAGAATAATCTTTGGATTGCCTGTTTTGTATCGTTGAAGGCA
>JBBHKE010001408.1:0-32822 GCA_037447655.1 Zygnema cylindricum | reverse complement strand
AAATAGGAACACATATTCGCACGTGCCGTAATTTTCGAAGTTTTTCACACGATTTTCAAAGACAAAAGAAAGTACGGAAGTTGCTATGTTTTGTCCGTTAGGTTTCTAATAAGACAAAAAAAAGTACACAATTTGTTTGGATTTGTCCTTTTTCGTCCAGTACGGATTTCTTTTTTGCAAGGATATTCAAATTTCGATGCCATTTCACGTCGACCGAACAGGAGACGCAAAGGCAAAGCGCATCTTCTTCAACCGTGAAACGGTACAGGCTGGAAGGCGGTACGTCTACAATGTCACGGTAAGACATGCGACGTCACACAAGCAGTTCCAAAAAATAACGTCCGACAACACAGATTGTAGACGTTGACAACCGTCACAGGTATTGTCGACGTATACAATCGTCACAAACGTAAGTTATGATTACGTTCTTACACATAGGGACACTTGAAAAGCGGGTCCGCCGGATCCGCGCTAAAATACAAAGAAAGTTTGTTAAGTTACAAGTACATGGGGACATACCCTAAGTTTCAATACTCAGTAAGTTTTCAGTTAACCTGTCGTAGTTAAATGGTTTGTACTTTTTAGGTAGTTGATGGAGCGGCGAAATGCTACACCGCGAATCGTAATTAGAGTAATGAAAAAATTAGAGTAAAAAAACAAAAAAAAACAATTAGAGTAATGAACTCTAGTTTATGTGATAGAACTTTTTCACAGTCGAAGTTTACTCTAATTTATTTAAGTACTCTATATTGGGTTATGTCGGCATTAATTATCCGCGCTGAAATAATGAACACTAAATTACGTAATCGTACAGAATCTGTCAGTCCGTATAGTTTTGACGTCATTATGACGCTAGTATTATTTGTCGCGCTGAATGTCAGTTAATGTTCACACTGACGACGATGCTGTCGACGGACGAGAGTTATGCGAACGGCTTTTTTTCGATGTGATTGATTTTTCGTTTAGTGCGATTTCACGTGCGAGCGCGATTGTATTAAATCATTATTTGTACTTTTTTACTTAAAAAAGTACAATTTTGCACGGTCGAACGTCGTCCGTACTCCACACTATTTAAAACGAACCTATATTACAATTCTGTTACGCTAATTAAAATTACCTAAATTAGAATAGTGAAAAAATTAGAATCATTTACTCTATTTGATGTCATAGAGTCGAAATTTCGAGCGACCGAATTAGAGTAGTTTACTCTAATTACGATTCGCGGTGTACAGCACAGTCCAGTACAGTACAATAAAGTCAAGTACAGTATGGGTTAACAGTTTGCACCGGATTCACAAAGCTCCAGTAGATTCGTACTCTGACGAGTGACAGCTGAAAAGTGACATGATGACCTTTAACTTATCGAATCTTGGCCGTCCATATCTCTGGTATGAATATGGACGGTCGAGGGAGCTTTCACTTTTTTGTCCATTTTAGGGTGCGTCTCTATGTGCCTAAGTAAGGGTTTTTTTCTGTCGTTTTCCTGTAAAACTTAGAGCCGTACCGCGTAAGTTTCAACCGTACAAAAAAATAGAAAAATGAAAAGTACATTTTGCGTCATCATCGAATTTAAGATGTACTACATGTTGTCGTTTTGTGTTCTTCGACCCACGGCCACGCCAAAAAACGTCATCTTCAAAGTTTTATTTAAAAAACAGGGAAGATGTGTTTTAAAACAAAAAATTTTAGAAAAACAAATAAAATCACGTAGTCGCACGTGTAAAAAAAACTCAAAAAAAATCAAAAGAATTCAAGCGACGACGAAAAGTGCACGATCCACTATGTTTTGTCCGTTTGCGTTCAGGTACGACAAAAAAAATTACACAATTTGTTTGGTTTTGTCCGTTTGCGCCTGGTACGGATTTTATTTCGCCAGGGGTCTCAAGATCCGATGCCACTTCACCTCGAGCGACCGCACGCGCTTCTTCTCAACTCCCAATCCTCATGACCCAGCATTACCCCACCCACCCACCATCCACGTATCCTGCCCATTCCCACCAAAGCATCCATCCCAAAACCGGTCCGCCGGATCCTCCCAAGCCATGCCACACCACCCTTACAGTAAAGAGTTGAGGATTTAATAGTGTTTATGCGAAACTAGAATATACAATTCTAGTTTAGGTTCAAGGAGACGTGGCAGTTTTTTGTCCACTTGTAATTCTCGGCCAGGCCACCGCCCATTGTTATGAGCGTTAAGGATTTCTTAGTATAAATGTGAAACTAGAATTAATAATGCTTATTTAGTGAGCGGAGACGTGGTAGAATGTAGTCCACGACCTTAAATAGACTTGCTATCACTATTTTGTGATTTTCACAGTACAGTCAATGTTTTTTCGCCACTTGAAAGATCATTTATCCGTACACATTTGTCGGATTTTCAATTTGAGACCGCCAATCGGAAGCTGAGAATGTTACACTTCAATCGCAACCGTCAGATCCGCAATCCGACTTGTGTGTACGGAGAAATTATCTTTTAAGTGGCGAAAACAACATTGACGCTAATAGCGATTCACGGTGTACTGTACTGTAGTGTTTATTAACTCTAATAACAATTGGCGGTGTAGCGTCGTTAACTCTAACAGCGACTGGAAGTGTTAAGTATAAACGGATGCGCCATTTTACGAGCTAAACATCCAGCCGTTCAATAAACATCGGACGTTCTAGATTCAATCTCAGATTCGGTGATAAGATTCACTAAATTTCGTGCCCGATAAAAACTCCGAAACTTCACTTCCTGACCCCTGGACTCGCACGTGCGAATTAAAACAATACATACAAGTAAAGGTATAGTACACCGTGTATCGCTATTAGTGTTAATACTTTTTCCGCCACTTAAAAGTTATAACATCTTTTCTCCGTACACACTTGCCCGATTTTCAATTTGAGACCGCCAATCGGAAGCTGAGAAACTTACCTTTCAATCGAAACCGTCAGATCCGCAATCTGACATGTGTGTACGGAGAAAAGATGTTATAAGTGGCGAAAAAAACATGAACACTAATAGCGATTCACGGTGTACTGTACGGCACTGTAACAGTACGGAGGTGATCAAGAGTTTGGCAAATTTAGGGTTACCAACTGTAAATTCTCAAACTCCTCTTGTTCCTAGGAGAAGAGAGGGAGAGGGAGAGAAAGAGAAGGAGAGGGAAGGGGAGGGGGAGGAGGAGAGGGAGAGGAGGAGAGGAGGAGAGGGAGAGACGTTGTCTTTTTTTCTCCTTCCCGCCGCACGTGTGAGAAAGGACTCCTTTTTTACCGCTGTTGTCCTGTTGTTTCTCGTTTCAAATACGACAAAAAGTTATTACTTTGCGGCTGTTTTTCTGCTGAATGACGTGGCGTGAAGGCACAGGAGGGGCATGCTGACGTGGCAAGAATCGATCGGAAAAAAAGAAGGTACGGCAGTTACAACTGTTTCAGGTTTTTGTCGTTTTTTTTTTTTTGTTTTAGTTTTAACGTATTTTTTAGCAAAGTTTTTTTTTTGATTTTTTATGTTTTTTTTTTTTTTTTGGCCCTAAAAAAAAGTAAAATGGTAATATATTATGTAGAAGAAGAGTGATGTGAAAAAATACCCCATAAGAATTGTTAAATTCACACTTAAGAATTTGTTAAACTTACATATGAACTTGATAACCTCTTCCCCTCCCTCCCTTCCTTACTCCATCCACTTCTCTCCCGCCGTCTCCCTCCTTCCCTCCCTTTCTTCTCCCTCTCTCGTCCTCTCCCACTCTCCTCGTCCTACCTTCCTCCCCCTCCTTCCCTCTCTTATTCCCTTCCTCTCTTCCTTCCCCTCCCTCTCTCCCTTTGTCGTCCTCCCCCACTCTCCCTCTCTCTTCCTCATCCATCCTCCCCCTTTTCCATCTTCCTCCCTACCTCCTCCCTCCCCCTCGCACCATCACTACATCACTTCCACCTTTCCTCATACCTCTCTCTCTCTCTCCTTCTCTCCCCCCCTCTCTCTCTTTCTCTCTCTCTCCTCTCCTTTCCTCCCCTCTCTCTCCCTTCTCCTCCCCTCTCCCCTCTCAACCAATCAACTTTCAAGTCCATTTTTTTTTTATTTTTTTCCAGCATTTCCAATTCGATCCCCTTTTTTCCATTTCCATTTTTTCCAGGTTGACACCCATTTCCGAAAAAAAAAAAGAAACTGAGTTACCCAATTCTCCACTTTTTGAAATTGCGACGCAATCTCTATTCGCGTTTTTTTTCTGGTCTCTTTTTAGAAAATTGAACATTTTTCGTTCTTTCTGACTCTCTTTCAAAACGTTTAAAAATGTCGGAAAGTCAAAATTTTAAATCCCGCGATAAAACTCCATTACAAACCCCCCTTGTTAATCTCCAAGAGGGGTCAAAAGTTTCGAGAAATCGCAGGCTTTTTTCAGAAAAAGACAAAAATGAGGAAACCGATGAAAAACCGGTTATCCCAAACATGACATCTTCCGTTAATTTAAACGGAATCGGTAAAAAGTTAAGTTCGAGAATGAATAAAGACGATGTCATCGATTATATCGCTTATATGGATCTTATCGATAACGCCGAAAAAAAAACGAGATTAGTGAAAGATCAAAATCGAGGAAACACCGGAATGGCGGTTAAACCAGTGAAAACGACAGTTAAAACGGTTAAATCTGTCAAAACAGAAAAAGGTTCTCAGATTGGACATCGAAGGAGAAACTTATCGTTAACGGAGATTCCACAAAACGATCCGTATATGCTATTCAAACCGAATAAAGGCAAAAAAAGGTTCGTATTTGTAAAAAACGAAACGGAATTGCATAGAATCGACCAACCGTTCCGTTTACGACCGTGGAAACCGACCCTTTTTTGGCGGTTATCGTTTTGGACCGTAACTCTTACGGCTGTAATGTTTGTAGTTGGAGGATTCAAATTTCAATCGGGAAATTTGTTTCCCGAAATTGTGGAAAGACCTTTGTTACCAGAAATTCGTAGAATCGGGGAAAAACCTCGACCGAGTTCGAAAGATTGTTTAGGAAAAATTCTTTTGGGTCTGGTTGCCCCGTGGGCTTTGTCCATTTGTTACCCCGAGGAGGAGGAGGAGGGGAGGAGGAGGAAGAGGAGGAGGAGGAGGAGGGGGAAGAGGAGGAGATGGAGTTCTATGGAGGATGTTCAAGTGCAGATGGAGAGGGAGAGGAACGAGTGGAAGGCGAGGAGGGAGAGGAAGGAGAGGAGGGAGGAGAATGGGGCGGGAAAGTAGTGGGGGAAGAGTGGGAAGGCGAAGGAGAAAGAGAAGGAAGAAGAGGACGAGAGGAAGTAATGATGTTTAGTAGGGGGAGGGAAAATTCTCGAAGTGTGGGAGGAGGAGAGGTAGGTGGAAGATATAGGAGTTCCATTGATTTGGATTCTTTTGGTGTTTCGAGTGAGGATCCTGGGCAAGTTTTCGACGTCGATGAAAAAAATAAAATCCTAACAGGAAATTATAAAGAGGAGGAGAGAGAGAGGCTGAAGGGGAGTGGGAGAGAGAGTGGGAGACGAAAAAGTAGGGATGTGAATTTAAGCAATAGTTCAGTCCTTCGATGGCATGGGTTTTTGATAGAGGATTCGGACCTTCAAACAGATAAAGTAGAGAGAGGGCGAGAAAGGAGGGAGAGATCGAGGAGAGAGGAAGTGAAAGAGGAGCCAAATGAGGCAAACAGTAGAGCTGAGGAGGAGAAGGAAAGAGAGAGGAGGGGCAGATCAAGGAGAGAGCGGGTAAAGGAGGGAGAGAGTGTTCTTACAAAAAAAGGATTTGAGGAGGAGGTGGAAAGAGAGAATAGGGATAGATCGAGGAGAGAGAGGGTGGAGAGAGATACACGTGTGCTAAAGAGTGGAATCGAGGGGCAGGATAGAGAGACGAGAGAGAGATCGAGGAGAGGGAGAGCGGAGGAGGGAGACGCAGGTGTTGTAAAGAGTAGGACCGAGAAGGAGAGGGAAAGAGAGAGGAGGGGGAGATCGAGGGGCGAGAGAGTCAAGGAGACCCGCGAAGATCGCAATATTGTATGTATCAATACTAAAAATGGGACGGTCGAAAATCGTGTTCCCAATGTTAATCAAATTATCGATGATTTAGAATCTTCTGATTTTGACTTTTCGAGAAGTACCGTTTCTTATGAAGGAAGTACGTCCGGTACGGATTTCTCTTCGGATTTAAGTTCTTTGGGTGTTTCTGAGGAAGGAGCTCGAATTATCCGAAAGTTTTTAGGTGTGAATAGAGACGAAAGTTCGGGTTCTTTTGACATTTTTGGATCTTGTGACGGTGAAGAAGTTTCGTCGGCAAAAAAAGACAATAGCAAACAAACGGTTGAATAAGGACAAAATAGGAAGGATTTGACAAGAATGGAGCCATGAAGATGTTAGTGGAAAGTGTTTTTATTTAGTGTGTACATGTGTAGGGGAGAGAGGGGAGAAAGGGGAGAGGAGAGAAGGACAAGAGAGAAATGAGATAAAGAGAGAGAGGGAGGGAGATCTGAATGTCAAGGCAGGGGTCATGGAGTTTTTGGACTGCAGTTTTTTTCCCCCTCTTTCTTTTTTTTTTTCTTGTTTTTTCTCATTGTGTCAGTTGTCACGTAAATTTTAACGGTTAATGGTTTTCTCTTAATTGTTTTTACGAGGACATTTTGTAACAAGTTTTCAAGTTTTAGAGTTTTTTCTTGTAGTAGAAACGGTTCTTTGTCAGAGGAAAAGCCCTTTTTTTTTAACTTTTCAGAACAGCAAAAATGATAAAGCTGTCTTCAAATTTTTTCAAAGCTAGCGGTTCTTTTAATTGCTGACGTTGATTTGTCATGAGACTTTTTGTCTAATTGTTTTTTTTTTTTTTTTCCGTTTGATCCATTTTTAAAGTTTTGTTTTGAGTCGTAAAATTTTGTATCCGGTGGAAAATAAAATCTCAGAATTGACATTGTTGCTTGACTTAATGCACTTGAAAAAAAAAAAAAAAAAAAACCTTTGGCATGTTAAATTGTTAAATGGTTGTCAGTAATGTTTTTGTATATGAGAACATCGTTGTTGACTTATGAAAGAACTTGTTTGTTAGGACATAAGGACTTTCATTGTCCCTTATCTTTTCATCCAATAAAAATACTAATAAGAATCCAAAAAGAACAATAATTCAAGAAGCGGATTTACAGTGGGTTCATATTTGTATGATGTTTGGAGAATAAAGCTGATAATGTCTGGGACCACTGCGACCATTTTCGTTTTTAAGAAGGGTTTTTAAGACCACCAAAATTTTCAATTCAAACCACTGTTCATCATTCTCAGAATCAAAAAGTTTTTAGTCTTAAGGGGAAATTGTATCAAATCGTATTTTTTTTAGGATTAGTTGATGTACATAGTGTCAGAATAGCACAGTGTGTCAACATAACACATATGACCAAATAATTTGCTTGAAAAGAGACCTCATGGAAAATATATGTGCACCGAGCATAGAATGAGGACATGATTCTATCATTTTACTACAGCCATTTCTAAAAAAAATAAGGAACATTTCGATATAATTTTTTTTCTACACGCAACATTTTGTACTCTTCCTGCTGAATATAAACCCTAATACTTAAATATTTTATAAGTCGAAGGACACAAAAAACACTAACAGTAAAAAAAAATCACTTTCCTGCATATAAATCACAAATGTTGAATTAAAAGAAAAACAGACGTTTCTGTTTCCGTTACCATTCCTGTTTTTTTTTTCTTTTTTTTCTGTTTCGTTTTTTTTTTCAATGAAATGGAAATTATCTGAAATTTCCACATTTTCCACTTTTTTCCGCTGTTTTTCCGCTATTTTTTTTGCGTTTCTTAAGCAGACCGTCTCTAAAATTAATACAAATTTCTGCTTTCCTTTGCCTTTTCGAAGCAGATTTGTTTTTTAAATTAATGCAAAACTTTTCTTTTTTTTTTCTTTTTTTTTTCTCGACTTTCCGAAAGTATTTTTTTCTCGAAATTAAAACAAATCGTCCACAGGACATTCCTCGCTGATGACTCTCACGGTTCGAGGAGAATTATCGCCATCGAAACTTGCGAGAAGAGCCCTCCCATTGGCCGCCATGTGTCGCACTATTTTGTAAACCATCTCCACCTGCATACGAAAAAGAAAAAAAAAAGTTAGGGTTTTTAAGGTTTGTCAGAGTTTTTTAAGGTTTTTTAGGGAGGGAGGGAGGGAGGGAAGGGAGGGAACAAAAATAACAAACAGTCAGTTTTTTGTACTTTTATATTTAAGGTGTCTGTACTATTTATACAAATTTAAAGTAATGCTAGGCATTACCTAGTATCATTTTTACACATTATTGCAAAATTTTATTATCAATAACATATGTAAGCGTTACATAAGTTATAAATAACAATATCAACAGTTAAAACAATTAAAAACATTATATAAATTAATCTTAAAATTATTACATATAAATATTCCACGAGGTATAAATAACAAAATCAACAATTATAACAATTCAAAACATTATATAAACTAACATTACAGATATGTTATTTGTAATCTATATTATAAGTTATATTATTATCTCTATTTCTAACCTGTTGTGTCGCGTCACATCGTTGGGCTACCTCCTCCATAGTCAGAGCCTCCACCGGTTCCTTGCAACTGGAAACCAAAGAAAAAACAAAAAATAATAATATTAAAAAGAAAACATCAACAAAAAAACTACTTAAAAGTTACGGAAAAGGCACACAACTTGAATCTGAGAGTTAGTCACTTAACCTGAATATCACTCAAACCTAAAATTACTCAAACCTAAAATTACTCAAACCAGAAGGTTACATAACAGTTGGTTCTTCTTTACTCGAGGTTTTTTCTGAAAAAGATTTGTGCTTTTTAATTTTTTTTTAACAAAAAAAGGTTTTTCTGAAAAAGATTGTACTTCAGGCATTTTTTTAACAGAAAAAAGCTACCGCACTTCGTTATAATGTTGATAAATATTCGCTATCTGATGTTTTTTTCTGAAAAATATCATGTTTTCAGGTGTTCCTTTGAAGAGGAAAAGTTACAAAATCTTCTTTACCCTATGTGTTTTTGGAAAACATTATGTACTTTAAGGCGTTTTGTAAAAGACAAAAAAGTACCTCGCTTCATTTATGACAGTAAGGACTCTTTTTTGTAAAGCCAAGACTTCAGCAGCTGCTTTTTTCCCAGCTTCAACACCTGGAAAAAAAAAAACGAAAAGAAAAAGCATAAACACTTTGAAAAACGGGAAAATCTAAGATGAAATGAACGCATGTCTAAAAGAAAAAATCAAAACACACAAAGAAAAAACAGAAAACAAAACATCAAGAGAATACATATTTTATTTTCAGATGCAAGTTTTTGAGTACCTAAAGTAGTTTTCTAATAATTACCAGGATGATGGTAGGCATAAAATCTCATTTTTGACCTTAAAAATGCAAGTTTTTTAGTACCAAAATTATTGTTTTAGTAATCATCAGGTTGGTCGTAAGCCAAATATTCACAAAGATAACTGCGAAGTCCCAATTTTGCGAAGTTTTTGAGTACCAAAAGTAGTTTTTTGATATATACCAGGCTGATGGTAGGCGTTGATATTGACAAGATAGGCGTAAAGTCCAACTGCCCTCTCATAAAGGGCAATCATTGCCCCTACGGTTTTAGGAGAGACTTCTTCAACGGTGAGAGATACTGATTCTCGTTTGTTGGCGTACAATGCGGAACGAGTACCCTGCAAAAAAAATCATCCCGAGCTCGAGTTTGTTTAAGTTTGTCAACATTTGTTTACGTTTGATTAAGTTTGTTTACGTTTGATTAAGTTTGTTTACGCTTGTTTAAGTTTGATTAAGTTTACATTTGTTTACGTTTGTTTAAGTTTGTTTAGGTTTGTTTGAAATTTTCACAACACAAATCAGATCAACTTTCTGGTCGTTGTCTTTTTGTTATTTTTTGAGATTTCACAAAATAGATCCAAATTGTTTTCAAGTCTATTTTAGAGGTTAATTTGAAATTTTTTAAAATCATAATCTCAATCGCAATAGAAGTTCCATAAAAATTCTCAATTCCACAGAATGTCGGTGCAGCGTTTTCAAAAAAAAAAAAGTATGAAGAAAAAAGAGGTGCATTCAAAGAGGTTGAGCAAGAGAGAGGAGGAGGGGAGGAGGGAGGAGAGGGAGAGAGAGGAGAGAGAGAGAGAGAGAAGATGAGAATACCTGAAGCATTCCAAAGAGGTAGTATCCAGAAGTCACACCGGGCTCCAATCCCATCGAACCTCGGATCATATCAGTTGTCCATCAGATCACCTGATCGGATCTTAGTCAAAGAGTCTTCAAAGTTAGCCATATATGTGAACCTTTCAAGAAACTATTTAATCCAAATGCAAAACTAACGAAGAGTATTCCTAGTTTACATTAAATATTCGCAAAAACAATTTCATATTAACAGACAAAAGTATGACAAACTGACATATATAAGTAACATATCAGAAACTATTGCACACATAATAAACTATAAACCACTAATTTTTTGAGGCAAATCTTGTAGGTTTACAATTCTGTATTCATCTGGTAAGCATTTAAACTGCAAAACCTCTACAAACATTGGAAAAAAAACTTATAGCTTAGGAAAATAGAAAAAAAAAACATGTTTAGTTTTTTATAAAATTTTATCACTTACGCATGTTGATCGGTGCTTCCTTTGTTTCCGTAAACGGATAAACCTTGGTAAACCTGGACCCATAAAGTCATAACCAAATTAATTATTGGTTAAAAGAGTCAAAATGGGCTAATAAAAAGAAGGAAATATATACATATACATGAACTCTAAATAAAACACACAAGAAGTTAATTAAAAATGCCAAAACATATCAAAAATGACATAAACCCTTTCCTTTCCCCTTCCAAAACTAAGAAAACACACTTAAAACTCGCCAAAAGTACCTCAAAACACACCTAACTTCCGATTCACAGCCACCTTACTTTCTCTCTTCAGAAGACCCAATTGTTCTCTTCAGAAAACCTAATTCTCTACCTAATTCCTTAACTACTTAATTAACTTAATTTCTTAAGTAACTTGAATAACTTAATTTCTTTTAAAAATTATGTACCTTGTTACCATCGAGATCGAGCTCCTTTCCGATGGACTCCATCACCAACTGTTGGAGGTATCGACTGAAAAGAAGGAGACTGTCTTTGTAAGGGAGGACCACCATGTCCTGGAAACAGAGAAGACCAGGAGGAGGTATAAGACAAAATGAAAGGAAGGAGGAGAGGAGGGAGGGAGGGGGAGGGAAGGTGGGGGGGAGGCGAGGAGGAGGAGGAGGGAAGGTGGAAGGGGGGGAAGGGGGGGGGGGGGGGGGGGGGGAGGAAAACTTTAAAAATGAAACAGGAAAGGGGGAAGGGGAAAGAAATGATGGACATACTTTTGAAGGTGGATTCCTGAACTCTTTTTTTTTTTAAGTTCTAATATATGAAACTCCATACATGTAAAACCTTGTTCTTATCTTCGCAAATGATTTAGACAAAACAAAATGAAAGAAAATGAAAAACGATGGCTAGGAAAAAATAAAGGAAATGAGAAAAATGTAGTACCACCTTCGAACCGACTCTGTCCGATCTTTTCCTAACCGGTTTAAAAAAAAAAAACGAAGTAAATGAAAAACCAAAACCGAAAAGGTAACTGGACAAAAACAAACGAAAGGAAACTGACATAACCCAGAAAAAGAAAACATGAGACACAAAAAAAAGAAAAAACATATCTGTAAAAACGTATTTGTACCTTCGAACCAACCCCATCCGTACACCAATACCAGGACATGGCAAGAAGGGCCGCCGGATTTTCTTTAATCTGCAGAACAAAAAGTGACAAAAATTTCATTAAATTATACAACTTAGTACAAGTATAGTTTAATATAACACAAAATATGTTATACCTTTAAGCAAAAATATGTTGTACCTTTAGACAAACAACGATAGAAAAAGTTATAAGTTAAATTTATATGCATAAGATAGTATCATGGAAAAAAAAAAAAGTTACCTATTTCTCATTTTAAGTTCTTTTTTTAACAATAGGAAACTTTGGGTCTGTCTGCCTAAACTAAATAGATAAAAGGGTATTTCTTTTAGCATTAAAATATTGCAATTTCCAACTTTTACCCATTTATGAGTGGTTTATTTTAAAAACAAAAAAAAAAACTTACGGAAGGTTTTCGAGTTTCCTCGTCCATAATTGCGGCTCCCTCAAGCATTTCCCTTATGTCAATCTCCTACTCGTAAAACAAAAAACAGAAATAGTAAAATTTAAAAACGGTAAATTTAAAACATCCTAAAAGAAGAAAAACTTCAATTTAACAATCTTTTGTTCTTAAGATAATCTGAAAAGAAACGCAGAAACTCTCTCCTCCTCTCTCTCCGTCTCGCTCTCCTCTCTCCTTCTGTCTCCCTTCTCGCTCTCCTTCTCTCCATCTCTCCTGTCACTCTCCTGTTTCTCTCCTCGTACACTCCTGTCTCTCCCTGTCTCTCTCTCCTGTTTCTCTCTGTCCCTCTCTCCGTCTCTCTCAATACTAAAATATACCCAAAACTACCTCGAAAAGACAGAAGAAGTCTAGACATTCCCAGATACCCCAAAAAAACTCCTCAAAAGAAGACCCCAAAAAAAGACCTCCAAAAAAGACCTCAAAAAGACACCCAAAAAAAATTGGAGGAGTCTCACCTGGAGAGCGGCATCCAGAAGTCCCACAGAAGAAAACAAAGAAGTACGGCCTCCCACCCAATCAAACATGGGAAATCGGGCTAACCAGCCCTCAATTTTGGCCGTGTTGTCCAATAAGGAGCCAGCTTGTGTGATAGCAACACCCTGGGAAATATATCCATAAAGAAAGTAACAAACAAAATAGGTTATTAGATAAAGATTGTTAGATACAGATGATTGTTAGATAAAGATGATTGTTAGATACAGATGATTGTTAGATAAAGATGATTGTTAGATAAAGATTGTTAGATAAAGATGATTGCTAGATAAAGATTGTAAGATCAAAAGAAAAAACAGCGGAGATTTTTTTCGCATAAAATACACAAATGTGAAGGAAAAAATACCAACCTACGTAAAACCTTTGGAGAGAAAAAAAGAAAACAGAGGAATACCAGAATGTGACGAAAATAGTTCTAACTTTCGCAAAAAGCTGAAAAAAAAGAAGAGGAAAGGTTTTCTGAATACCTACACAAGAATACAACTGAAGTATCAACTCTTGCAAAAATCTTTTACAGAAAGCAAAAACAGACAAAAGAAAGAGAGGAGATAAGAAAAAAGAGATTAGAAAAAAAAGATTTTTGTCACATACTTGTTTGGAAAAGTCGAGTCCTGTATTACGAAACGCTTTTTGAACTTCCAGCAAACCGTTTCGTGTCTCAGGAGTTCCCCCACTCTGCCCGAAAAAAAAAAAAAAAAGGGATCAAATTAATAATACAAATAAATACAAGTTCAAAAATAATAGCAATAAATTTCACGTATGTTTTGATAAAAGAAGCAAAATAAAAATGACAAAATCCAATTCCTGTCAATTGACAATCCAAATACTGAAAAGTAAAGAAAAGTAAAGATAAGTAAAGAAAACTAAAAGAAAAGATTCTGCCGAATAAAAGCCAGTTGTGATTCAAATAATATTGAAAACATGAAATTAAAAAAACTTTTCCACGATCAGATGTTGACTGAAGGAAAAAAAATGTGTTTTCTAATTATCAAGATGTAGAATTCAATTTCTGGTGTGGATCCGCATTAAATACAAGGTGAATGAAACCAAACACATTTGGTAAGGAAACAAAAAAAAACTTTCTTTTTTTTATCTAAAAAGCAGGTTTCTACACTGAAGAATTCGTAAAACATAAAGCAACTCCTTCACTACTGTTGAAAAAGTGAAACAAAAACAAAAACAGCAAAAAAATGAAACAACATAAGAAAACAAAGAAGAGAAGTAAACAAGAAGGCAAGGAGCAAAAAGCGAGGGAAAATTAAATAAAAAGAAGTATAATTTACCTTGGAAATAACTACAACAAGAGTAGAAGAAAGTTCTGGTCCAAGTTGGGCAATTTGTTGGTCAATTCCCGCGGGATCTGTATTATCGATAAATCTTATCTGCAAAAAAAAGTTAAGAAAAAAGAATGAAAAAAAAACAAACGAAAAAAAAAACAAAAATGACAAAAAAAAAAGTGAAAAGAAAGCCCGCCAAAACTATTTTTATACAAAATCGACTTCTTAGGTTGTTCCAGGCAAAGTTGAAACTTTTCCATTCAGGACAAAATAAGAGTTATTGTGGACCAACACTTGATTTGAAAACAACAATTAAATTACGAAAAAACTTGCCAGACCATCCATACTATCTACTCTTTACTCTCTTTACATTATTAACACTATTTACTCTATTTACACTACTTACACTATTTACTATATTTACACTATTGACGCTATTTACACTATTTACTCTATTTACACAATTTACAGTGCGATTGTTAGTGTTGTGTATCGAAGGCTCCTTGCCGATATTCGATATATACCTAATTTTGGGTACCCGATAATCGATGCATCGCTTCGATATATCGAGAGGCTCAGTATTGCGATATTTAAGCGATATATCAGCCGATTATCCGATATATTTTTACCGCGATATATCGAAGTTCACGCTAGGTCAAAAAAGAATCAAAGCCCCGCGCCTCGGAGGAGCGTACGATTTATTGTACAGTTTTCCGTATGATTTCCCCTACCATATTGAGCCCTCTGACCGGTCGATATTCGATATATCGAATATTGAATTAATCGCGATAAATTTTTACCTGATACACAACATTAGTGATTGTAGCACTAACAAAATCTGATTTTACCTATTTGTGGAAGATTTCAAGGCAATTTCACAACTTGAGGCCACAGATTTCCATTTCCAAAAGAAAAAGAAAATGATAATGACCTCAAGCCAAAATATTTTTGAAGCTCTTCTGTTTCAGAAATAAATTAAAGACGTTTCAGATTTAAATGAAGCGGTTAAAACAGAAAAGGATAGCCACTGTAAGCCAAAATTTACTTGTACCTATTCAGATTTAGAAAGAAACAGAGGCTATTTGAAAGAGGAAAATTAGAGACGACAGTCAACATATTCCGGTTCCAAAAAATACAAAGGAAGAAGAAAAACGGCAATATCCACTTTAAATCTGGAATCCCGAAAGGAGAGAAAGAGAGAAGGAGATCCGGAACAGGATTTGGAAGAATAAGAAGTTGCGAAGGGAGGGAGAAGAGGGGCCTGAGGGAGAAGAAAAAAGAGAGAGGGGACGAGTGTGAGAAAGAGAGAGAGAGAGAGAGAGAGAGAGAGAGAGAGAGAGAGAGAGAGCAATTTGGTTTCAGAAAAAATCAACCAGATCATTAGGTGCAAGAACTTCGGCAATAAATTGAGGACCCAAAAGAGAGAGAGCAAATTAGTTTCAGAAAAAAAAAACAAAGGTATTCACCTTAAGTCGAGGATTATCGGGTGCAAGAGCTTCGGCGATAAATTGAGGACCCAAAGCAGATCCTCCAATTCCCACCGAAAGAATTTGAGTGAACCGACCCGCAGGACAAGGAGGAGGTCGGATCTGCAAAAAAAAAAAAAGGGAGAGAGAGAAAGAGAGGGAGAGAGGGAGAGAGCGAGTAGAGAGAGGGGGAGGGAAGGAGAGAGAGAGGGAGATAGAGAGGGAGAGAGGGAGGGGAGAGAGAGAGAGAGAGAGAGAGCGCCGATGAGTCCAAAACAAAATCCCTCAAAAAAAATTCAAACGAAAAAGTGGAGATGGCAACGCCATGTTTTTTAATCATTTAAATCTTCTGAAATACAGCATCCAAGGGAGAAGTTGGCAAAAGTCAGCATTGTTTACTTTGTAGACGTTTTTTTCACCTATAACCTTATCCTGGCAATGCTAGAAAATTGAACAAAAGATATAGTCTCGTTCTCCTAACAATCTTGAAAAGAACCATTCAATAGTTTGTCCCAACCATTTTCTGAAGCTTTCCTATCCTTTTGCTTTTCCTTTTCCTGTTTCTGTTCCTGCTCCTGTTCCCGTTCCTGTTCCCTTTTTTTTTCCTTTTTCCTTTTCTTCCTTTCCGTTCCCTTTCCCTCTTCCTTCCCCTTTCCATTCCTGTTCTGTAGTTCATTTTCCCTCCACATTTCCTTTCCCATTTCCTCCCCCTTTTCCTTTTACATATTCATTACTTTTTCGTTACATATTCCTTCATATTTTCCTGTTCCCATTTGCACCTTGTAGAAAGGAAAAAATTAAAAAAAAACGTACCGTTCCATCGACAATTCCCTTCGCAAACTGTTCAACTGATAAAATTGAGTCCGTTATCATATTTTGAAGTGTGACATTTGGAGCAAGTTCCGGTTTTCGTAACCAATAATGACCGACCATTCTCCCTTCGTCCGGATTCGCAATGGCACCTGCCTCCAATTCCACCATGGATTTGAAGGCATGTTCAAACTGCAATTAAAAAGAAAGGGAAAATTAAATCCTATAAATTAGAAAAATTAGATAAAAAAGGGCAATGCTGTTAAGTTTTTTCCGAAGCTTGTGAAGTCCAAGTCTTTGCACTATGATTGGACAACAAAAAAAAAAGCAGTGGCATTTCTATATTGTTTTATGAAGTCGTGTTTTTTGAAGCCGAATTGACGATTTTAAGTTATTTTTAAATTTAAATATTGTTAAAATTTCGTAAAAAATATAGCAGCGTCATTAGGTTGTTTTCAGAGTCAGCAGATTGAAATCCGGACAGCACTGCTTCATAAAAGACAGTGGTAACATTTACAATAAACTATAACAAATGAAGTTCACTATAAAGGATGCATGAATCTCACAGGAAGAATACATAAAAAGCAAAACGTCCCTGCCTAAATTTCTCCCAAACGCAATGTTTTCCTAGAACAAGAGTAATGTGTAATAGCATGATATACAGTGTGATCACATATAAAAATGTTGAAAACAAAGTTCTTACCTTTGGCTCCATCGCTTCAAGAAATTCCTCAGTAAATGCAATTCGACTGACATCGAGATAAAGGCCAAGATCTTCATTGTTATAGAGCCATTTCACATATCGATCCCAGAGAGAAAGAGGATCTGTAGTAATCGCGGCGTTTTCCTTCAGTGTTTTTGTATCCACTGGGCCCTCCACAGTTTTACTGCAAAGAAGTAAAATTAATCATAAGTTAGCTAATGTTATCGTCAGCTTACTAACTAACGTCAGCTGTTACCTTAACCTTATCGGCCTTATTGAGTTGATAACTAATTTATCACCTTATCATCTAAAGTATCCAATTGTTGACTTCCTCGTCAGCTTGTCAAATTAGCGTGAACTGTTAACTTAACCATCAGGTTTCTTAGCTCAACCGTCAAATTACTAACTGAACTGTCAGCTTATATAACTAAAGCATAGCAATCAATTATTAACTTCACTGTTAAACGTGAAATGTTAACTCAACCATCAGCTTAAAATATAATTGTCAGCTTAGAAACTCAAATGTCCGCTTATTCGCTTGACAGTCAGTTTGTTAATTCAACCATCGAATTACTAATCAAACCAACGACTTATGAACTTTGAGGTCAGCACATTAACTTGACTGTCAATTTATTCCTACAGAATATTTGACTTACTACAGCTTATATAACATCAACTGATGAACTTAATCATCAAATCACTAATTTGAACATCAGTGTAATAACTCACTCAACTCATCAGCTTACAATAATTTAACCATACCATAAGCTTATGGCCTAACTTAACCCATTTGTTAATGACCTTAACCAACTATCAATCAATTTACGAACTTCAAAAACTGCTTCTCGCTTAACCATTAGTTTGTTAACTGAAAACAACTATGATTTGTAAACCATGCCATTAATAATTATTCATATGACCCATGGACACAACCATTCCAGATCCAACGGCCATGGGACGAAACCAAAAATGGCTTCTAGTCCTATGGCTCAAAGTACGAACAAAAGAACGAACGAACAAATGAATGGATGGAGGAATCCTTGAAAACAAAGAATGAATGGATGAATTATGAAAACCTAGAAGATAGCAACAACCCAAAGTCATTGAAAGACTTATATGAGGCCAAGCCCGATTCAAAGCATATGCCAAAAAAACAAGCATTAATAAGATTTTGTCACAGAAAACCACTAAGAACAAGAAATGGCAAACAAAGAGAAGTTGAGTACTCTATAAATGTGTTTTGCAGTTCGGAATGACTACAATAGCTGAACAAACCAGGGGTAAAGACATGTAACCAACGTAAGTATGAACCTCATTAGGGAGAAAGATGTTTGAAACTTCAACCCTCACAATGAAGTTCATCAGACTCAATTTCAGATATCAAACCAACTATGAGAAGTAAATAACAAATGCAAGTTTACATGTAAAATGCTAAGAATCCTGCTATGTTTCTAATAGTTTGATTCAGTCTTAACAGCAGTTTGCAAAATAGGAAATCCCTGGAAATAAAAGAAGTACCTGGAAACAGCCAAAACCCGCGATTGACGATCTTTTTGACTACGATTTTTTCCCAGCTTTGGCACCTCGCTTGAAGAGATGCCTCTGTTTAAGAATCCGGGTGTAGAGGATATTGAACTTTGACATAAATGGGGTGAAGTGGATTCGGATCCAGAAATAGAGTTGCCTGGCATCCTCCAGACCTGCCAAAGGGTCGTGGAGCCATGAAGAATGCTCTGCAAAGGTGGAGACAGGCTGTTAGTAGGAGGAAGAGAAGAAAAGAGAGAAGAGAGAGAAAAGAGACGATGAGAGAGGAGAGCAGATGAGAGTGACAAGACTATGACAGAGAAGAGAGGGTGAGAGAAGAGACAATGAGAGAGGAGAGAAGATGAGAGTGACGAGACTATGACAGAGAAGAGAGGGTGAAAGAAGAGACAATGCAGAGAAGAAATCATGAGAGACAGGGACGATGAAGATGAGAGAGAAGAGAAGATGAGAGAGAAGAGAAGATGAGAGAGATGAGACAACGAGAAAGAGAAGACGATGCGAGAGTAGAGAGAGTGAGAGAAGAGACGACAAGAGAGAAAGTGAAAGAGAAAAAAAATGTGGGAGAAGGGAAGATAAGAGAAGAGACAATGAGAGAGAAGAGACGATGAGAGGGAAGTGACGGTAAGAGACGAGACAATGAGAGGGAAGAGACGGAGATAGGGAAGAGATAAGAGAAAGTGAGAGAGAGGAGAAGATCAGAGAGAAGAAACAAGTAGAGCAGAAGGTGGGATACGGAAAGGACTAGGTTAAAGTCCTCAGTTGAGTCGATCGGATCTAGAGGTTAAAGAGTTAACTCTGGAGGGCAAGCTAATGAATGGAAAGGCTAGGATATCTGAATTTATTATGATGCAAACTACACACCATAATTTGAAAAATATTTATGATGAAACTCTTAACAACAGACCTATGTTAGGACTGTTAAGTAACGATGAGGCCAGACACAGTTTGATCAGATTCGAGTCTTTAGTGGAAGGGAAACCAGTGAGAGTTATGGTGGATTCAGGTTCTACACAAAATTTTATTTCACATAAGTTTGTAGACGAAAATAAAATTCCTACAGTCATAAGGGAAAAACTTTTGCATGTTCAGGTGGCAAATGGTAATAAGTCCACATTAGATTTACAAACTGATACATTAAAACTAGATATCCAGGGTCATAAAATGAAAGTGGTATGTGAAATAATAAATTGGGTAGTGAGGAGCTAATACTGGGAAAACCCTGGTTAACAGAACATAACCCCAATTAATTCGGAAACTAACACCTTGAGAGTGAAGTCTGAGAACGGTTGGAAGGTTTTGTAAGCATTACCATCAAAGATGTTGCATAGGAATCATATAAATAACATAACCAAATCAGGAGCGGAAGGTTTGATTTATGCTAAACAATTTAAAAAGCATTTAAAAGATAAAACAAATCGTGCTTTCTTGTTATTAGTAAATGAGGCAGTTACTGATGAAAGGGGGGAGAAAACACTAACATTCATATTATTCCAAAATCAAACACGACTAAAAATCTTGAAAAACAAAAATTTGATTTTGAAACTGACGTAAATATATCTGATGCTGCTGTAAAATATTTGATTTTTGAATTTCAAGATGTTTTTCAAAGTGATTTTAACCTCTTGGAAGGCCACTTTCCCAAGATGTGGAACATGTTATTAACCTTGAACCTGGATGTAATCCCCTTGTCACATAAATTAATAAAAATAGTTTCTTTGAGTCAGAGGAGTTAAAGAAACAGATCAACAAGCTTTTGGAGAAAGTAAATATTCAGCCTAACAAATCACCGTAAGGAGCACCAGTTCTCTTCGTCAAAAAAAGAACCAAACGTTGAGTATATGTCTCGACTATCGTAGTCTGAACAAGATTTCGGTGAAAAATAAGTATCCGTTACCTTTAATTTTTGATTTGATAGATCGTTTGAAAGGTGGTAAATTAATTTCTTTGATTGATATGCGCAGTGGCTTTAATCAGGCGCTAGTTAAAGCCAAAAATGTTGATAAAACTGCTTTTATAACTAGAGTCGGTCATTTTGAATGGATATTGATGCCATTTGGTTTGACGAATGCACCGCCTACTTATCAAAGATTAATGAATCAAACATTTTCGGATGATGTAGATGAGTTTGTTCAGGTGTTTATAGATGATAATATAGTTTACATCGAATCTAAAGAACAACAAGTAATTCATTTAAGGAAAGTGTTAGAAAGGTTAATGGAAAGAAAACTATATGGAAAATTGTTAAAATTCAGTTTTCTTAAAAGTGAACAATTATTTTTGGGACATATAGTTAGTGGGGAGGGTGTTAAAACATATCCATCCAAAATTATTACAATCCAAAATTGGAAGCAACCCACTAATGTCACAAATGTAAGATCATTTTTGGGATTGGCCACTTATTACACGAAATTTATCAAGAACTTCAGTATGATCGCCGCACCTTTGACGAATTTACTCCGGGAGAAGGAGACGTTTGTGTGGGGAACCGATCAAGAGAGAGCTTTCGAGGAACTAATAGAAAGTTGACCTCTACCCCTGCACTGGTGTATCCTGATCTCGCTGAAGAATTTGAAGTTGTGATCACTACTGATGCATCTGATAAAGGTCTAGCTGCAGTCATAAGTCAAAAAGTCGACAAACATTTTCATCCTATTGCTTTTGAGTGTAGGAAATTCAATGATGCTGAAAAAAACTATCCAGCATAGGAAAAATAATTACTTGCAATTGTTCATGCATTGGTGAAATGGCGTTGTTATTTGCATAACAAAAAATTTGAAGTTCATTGTGATAATAAGGCACTCTCCTATCTACAAAGATTAAGTAATGCACAGATTATGACTAGTAGACAGGTTAGGTGGATGCAAAAATCGGTATATTTCAGATTTAACGTCAAATATATTCTTGGGAAGACAAATATAGTCGCAAATCCTTTAATTAGATGTTTTGAAATAAGTGAGATGGTTCAAGATGAATTGTTTTTATATGCTGTTAGAAATGGTTATGATAAATATCCTTCTTTTGCTGTGATTTGCAAGAATATATCGGAAGGGAACTCTGACCCATTGAATGAGAGGCATGTCAAAGACTTTAGATTGGAGGATGGTTTACTGTATTTGCGAACATGGGATAGATTGTGCATTCTTGAAGTGAAAACAACTTTTACGGAAAGCCCATAAGCATTTAGGACATCTAGGTCGGGATAAAACTCTTAGTCGGTTGCAGTGTAGATTTTTTTTTGCCAAGATGGCAAAAGAGGTGTCAAAACACGTGGAAAGTTGTGCCCCCTGCCAACAAAATAAATCTAGTAACCAAAAACCTAAGGATCTTTTAAAACCTTTGGATATTCCCGAAAGACCATGGGAGTCTGTCAGTATGGATTTTATTGTCATAGTGTTATCTACATCTAGAAGAAATAACAGTATCATAGTCGTAGTTGATAGGTTTTGTAAAATGGCAATATTTATCGCTAGCAAAACTACTCATTCAGTTGTAGAAATTGCAAAGTTATATTTTGACAACATAGTTAGAGATCATGGAGATCCTCTTTCTATAGTCAGTGATAGAGATTAAAAATTTATGTCTGCATGTTGGAAAGAATTGCAGCAAAATTTAGGCAGTGAATTTAAAATGAGTACCTTTTATCATTCTCAGACAGATGAACAGACAGAAAGGATGAACCGTACACTAGAGGAAATGCTTAGGACTGTTTACAGTGGAGTCCAAAACACATGGGAATCCAAACTGCCATTAGTGGAATTTGCATACAATTAATGTAAACATGCTATTACAAGATTCTCATTGTTTGAAGTTGTATACGGATACCAACCGAGAGAG
The DNA here is from genome assembly GCA_037447655.1 of Zygnema cylindricum. Taxonomy (NCBI): domain Eukaryota; kingdom Viridiplantae; phylum Streptophyta; class Zygnematophyceae; order Zygnematales; family Zygnemataceae; genus Zygnema; species Zygnema cylindricum. Next base: position 10,504 of record JBBHKE010001408.1, on the reverse strand, counting down.
GCATTTGACTTAATAACAAGGGTCACTCAAGAAAATAGGGGTTCTGGAACAGTGTTTTGGGAACACCTTTCAAACAAATTGGAAAACAGTTCGGGATGCATTAGTGGAGGCACAAAAAATGCAAGAATTAAATGCTAACCGCAAACCGGGTGATTGGGTGGTAAGCACAGGTGACAAGGTTTGGCTTTCAGCAACTCATTACAAGTGCAAGATCGAGGGACAATCGGATCCTACGTGGAAATTTTCTCTTAAGTACATCGGACCATTAATTATAATCGAGATGATATCTACAGTTATTGCCAAATTGTATTTTCCGCCTTTAACAAAAATTCATCTTCTGATACACATCGGTCAGCTGAAACCAACGAATCTTCGACCAACTGAAGGAGAATTTGAATTGGATCCCACAATAATTATAGAACATGAGGTCCACAAATGGGAAATAGATTGGGTAGGTCAACGGTTTAAGGTCGATAATAGTATATTTTGGCAAGTGCATTATCTGGGAAGGCCGGAAGAAGAGTTAACTTTAGAAGATAAAAATTCTGAGTTTTTATAAAGATATTGTAGGGATAATAATATAGAAGTCCCGTCTTGAGAATGAAATGTATTTTAACAAAGGTTAGTTAAATAAAAAAAGGGGATGATGTTACTATAATAGTGGATCGAACTTGTTCGTAAATGGGTATTTAAGTGTTACGAATATAGAGTTTTAAATTTGGTAGACGTCCGCGAAAGAATCGCACGATTTGGAGTTGTATTTTAAAAGATATAGCGATTGGTGTATTTAGGCGACAACGCGAGTCTACAATATGTCTTGTCGCGTTATTGTTTACAACTGCTTGTGATGTGGCATGTCTTTCCGTGACATTTTAGGCTCATCGCCTTCCAACGTGTGACATTTCATGGCTGAAGAAGATGCGCTTTTCCTTTGCGTCTCCTGTCCGGTCGACATGAAATGGCATCAAAATCTTAAGACCCCTGCAAAAAAAAAAATCTGTATCGGGCTCAAGCGAGCATAACAAAATAAACCGTTTACATTTCCTCACCATATTGATCAATCAGAATCATTTTACAAAATATTAAAACATAATGAATTGTGTACTTTTACTCATCGCTTCAAATCGTTTAAGAATTTTGAAATTTTTTGACACGTGCAAATATGTATTTTTATTTGTTTAGCAGTGATACTTTAATTTAAAATGAATCGTTGATGTGTTTTAAAGAAAAGTGTGAAGCTGATGTTTCTTGACGTGGTCGTGCGGCAAAAAACACAAGACGACAACATGTATTACTTTATAAGTTTGACGATGACGCAAAATGTACTTTTACTATTTTTCGATTTCTTAAGAAGGTCGTAACTTTAGTGGTACAACGCTAAGTTTTTGAGGAAAACGAAAGAAAAAAACCCTTACTTTGGCACACATAAACATTGCCCAAAGTATAATACAACCGTCATCGTTAACATTGTAACACTATTTAATGCTTAACTGTATTACATGAACCTTCCATGTCGTGGCTGACTAAATAGTAAATACCACTTACTTTGGCTAACGTTAAGGGAATTCATCATGGAAGAGATTTTGGTTGCGCATAGTCACTTATTTCACTTTGTCAAAGATTGTACGTTTTAAGTACACGATGGTTATGAAACTCTGAGACCTCCATTGGCCCTCAGAGTATGCAGATCAAAAAGAAGCTAATCTAGATAGTGCCGACTCCAAGTTGATATAAACCCAAATGATTGACCCCTTGACAGTCAGAACCCCAATACAGATTCACCCCTGTGAAACAACACTTTATGTGTGCTCAGTTCCACCACAGAATGCAAAGCTAGAATATGAGATTTGGACACATTCACCCACTTTGACTTTCCCTTAGAAATACCGCCACCCTGGCAGACAAAAACTTTGACCGACTACACCCCTATGTAGCATGGACTCCCCTGAGTCCGCAGCAAAAAGAATCACTGAAAATGGTCAAGTTAATTGATAGTTATGGCTGGCCAAAGTTTGCCATTTATACAAGGTGCTCTCTGGGAGAGGCAGCTACTTACCCAAAATTTTCTAAGTCCTATTTCCCCTCTAAAACTCTATCTACTGAAGTACGACACCAATCAAATTACTGTGTCGTACAGAAAAGTACAGGTGCCGGTGTACTTTCTGTACGACCATTGTACAACATGGCCAAATTGTCGACACGTGTCATAGCCGGATTTGTTCCCGCAATCTCCGGAGTCGCCGCAATCCAACATTGTCGCGCCACGTGTCACATGAAGTGGCGATGGCTGAAAAACGCCAAAAGTGCATGTTCCGTGATTGCGGCACCTATCGCGGCCGTCCGATAAAAACCGGCTATAATCTTAGCCGCTAAAATTCGACGCGCGGTATTTGTTTCGCTATCGAAACAAATGCGCGGTATCCGTTTCGTAGCCGTACTGTACTCCGTACTATATTAAACGGTATCTATGTACTAAGAATCTATTTCCCGTTAAACAATTTAATCTACGTGTAACAATTTATAGTGTAATCAAACCTATTGTTATGTAACACTCGTTCAAGACTTAACGGTTAAGGGTAATGGCTACGCCGACTTGTCGGACGGCAAGTTCCAGGTTCAATACCTGGGTCCGTCAAGTACATTTTGTTAAATCTACCTAATTCACTTCCTGTCTTCTCTAGAGAGTTTAGGTAGCCATGGCTCTAGCTCCCTTTCCGGCCTTCAGTGACTACAGCAAGTGTGGGGGCTTGGAGAAGGGGAGTTAGAGGCAGACTGCCTCAACTCTTTTTCTATTCTAATACAGACCTAGAAAATACTCAAATATCAACAGTAATGATTTAGGACATACCTTCAGGGTATGTCCATCGTATAAAAGTGCATGTGTTACAGGGAATTTCAGAGATGGATGGGACAACAACCTAGTCCGACCCCCAACAAGAAGGGAATCAAGTGCTTTCGTGAGTGAGGGACAAGACTCGACAAGTAACAAAAGGCATGCACCGTGTGTTGACGAATTTATTTATTTACCCACCCTATGTGTTGTTCGGAACGAGGAGAAAGAGGTGAAAGAAAAGGATCCGGTTATTGTCAATATTTCTTATGACATATTGGTGAGTGACACAAACTTACTAAAGGAAGAGGCAACTACAATAAGAGAAGTCGAAGGAAGTGAAAGGCACATGGAAGCGGAAGAAACTGGAAAAATTATTATCACCGAAAACAGTGAGGAAAAAGAAGTGTGTGAGATTAACGTAGAGGGAGAAGAGATTCCTGAAATAAGGGGAGTTAAAGAAGTAAACTTAAAATTGATTGAAGAACATTTCTTAGAAAAAGAGAACACTAAAATAAAAACAGAACTTAGAGAAAGGGAAAAATAAGATGATAAGATAGGAAAGAGTGAAGTGACACAAAATGAGGAATTAACATCAGACGTGGAAAATACTGTGGGTTTAAAAGTTATTGAACTCAAAGAAAAACCGACAAAAAGTGTTAGTAAAATAAGGCTAAAAAAGACAGTTCATGAGAGCGGAAAAAGTCATAACTTTGGAGGAACATGGAAAATAGGAAAGAATACTAGGAAGAGGAAATATCAGCTACCTGAAAAGAGGATAATAATGAATATATTGAAAATAAATACAGTTAAGAGAAGTGGCAGATCTAGAGAAAAAGACCAAAAGTTAGTGAGAAATTAGCGTTAGTTACTCTAATTTCGATTGTTTTTAAAAAGTGCAATGTACGAAATGTGTTTTTCCGTCCTAAAACTGCTCCTTGCTTCATACGGTTGTACAAAATAAGTGTCAGATAAAAGGCGTCGACAAGGTAAATTGAGTGCGTCGCCACGGAAAAAGCGTACTCAGATTTGATTCTAAGTTACAAAGACGAATGAAAATCAATAGAACTTGTTCACACATGTTAATGCGTCAAGTACGTGAACATAGACTATCGCGTCTACATCGAAATTAGTGTTAGGTGTCTAAACTTTTGTTAATTTTGGCGGCGTTAGGCCTTTTATCCCTAAATAGAGTTGGTAACACTAGTAATATTTTTGCACTTTTTATTTTTTAACTCTAAGGGTATGTCCCCACGTAATCGGTACTTTGATAAAGTATTTTGGACTGTAGTGAAGAATCCCCGTACTACTTTGAAGATCGTCCCAACGTGCGAAAATGAAATCGAAACTTTGACATGTGACTTTTGTATACGTAGGTACAGCTTGTGACGATTGAAGCCGACTACGAAACTTCGGACGATTGGTGACGCCAACAAAAATAGCGACAGTGGTAGACGTATGGATTTTTGTGAAATTGTAGATGTTTAGGGTTTGGTGACATTTTGACGTCACGCTCATTTGTGACAACGTCGACGTCACAGATTCAGGAACTTTACGCCGTGGTTTCCCGATTTCTTTTTTTCTACTTTTCTCATTCGACTTGCCATTAAAAAAAATCCTAAAAAATGTCAAACCAAATATTTTTTAAAGATCTTTCATTTTATATCAATATTGTCGTGTCTTGTTCTATAAAGTGTGAGATAAAAGCGATAGTGTGAGAGGGAGAGGGAAGAGGCGACGACGGCGAAAAATCATCCAAAGGACCCATGAATGAAAGTGGAGGTCGGAGACCCCAGCAAACTTTTTCCGTACATGCGCGTGACGACCACGGAGAAAAATAGCGAGGACTCTCCCCATTCCAAAAAAAATCGCTCTCGTGTGGCGCGTGCGTGGGTCGGTTTTCATTCGCTGTTTGGGCGGTACTTTAACTAAAATCACCCCCTCGAGGTGATTTTGGATGAAGGTTTTTATGGGCTGGATTCTTTTGCTTGGGGGTCGAAAAGGGGAAAACGCCAAAATGCGTTCACATGACGACAAACACGCCGTACATCCAAAGTATGAATTTACGTTCACTGTACTTTGGTAAACATGATTTTATCGTACGACTAAAGTTTTGTCAAAGTTCCCTGAATTTTAGGGTAAAAAGATAGAGAAAAGTTGATACTTTAACACATGGGGACGTACCCTAAAAGCGATTCACGGTGTACTTTCAACCCTTTTTTTTTAAATTGTTTGTACATTGTATGTCCGTACGTTTTTTCCGTGCGAAAGGTATACACATTTTACGAAAGATTCAAAATCCAAAGAAAATAACGAAATTTTGTAAAAATGTCAAAATCCGTACGAATGAGACATCTATGCATTGAACTTAGACCCAAATTAGTGAGCGACGCAGAATCTTGTACGGAATAATTAATTCGCACTAAACCAAATATAATTTGTACATTATAATAAAGTAAAATAAACGCGCGTCGTCACATGAGGCCAAATCAAACTACACTGTTTACGATTCCCGATTAAATTTCAATTTAATTGATATTTTTACGTGGGTCCGTTTTATAACTTTATAATAATGTACATAAAATGTACGATGTATGGAAAATAATCCCGATGCGTACGGACAAACATAAACCTTTAATCCTTGAATCGACAAAATAGGAGGGGGAGGGGGAGGGGGAGGGGGAGGGGGAGAGGGAGAGGGAGAAGGAGTGAGAGGGAGAGTAGAGGAGAGATTTTAATTTCTCCCCCCAGTTGAAACTTCAAACTTGAATTTTGAATTCCAAATTCCAAATTTCGGAAATGGAATTATAAATGTTGATTTTTGATATGAAAGATCCAAATTTGTGAATTTCCGTTTTTTTTTTTTTTTTTTTTCCCATTTTGACTTCATTTGGTATCCGAATACTTGATTTCAAATTATGAAATATGGAAATTTAAATTTCGTGACAAATAACCCGTGACAACCTCCAATGTTCAACTCGAATAATGGTTCAACATTCATTTTTATTCATTATGATTTGTTATTATTCATTATTATTATTATTTTTTTTTTTCGGTTGGAAAATTGAACATTGGTTCTGAATATGAATTTTGGTGGAAAATTTTGGTGTTAAGTTTCTAAAAAAAATGAATATCTCGTAATATTTTTTACAAAAAGTAATATTTTTTTGGAAGCTTTCTTTTGGTGGAGAGCACATTGTCACCGAATGTCGAAAACTGACATAAAATTGTCAACTTCTTGAATTTTTGTCACCAAAAAAAAAGTTGTTAAAACAGTTCAGCTCGAATATACCGTATTTTTTTTAAGTCTATAAAGGTGGATGTTATTATTGTATGGATTATGGATTTTGGAATTTCGCAATTCATTTGTTTTTTAATTAAGATTTTGGAATAGGAATTTAATCTAGATTTCGGTGTAAATTATCAGATTTTGGAGTTTGGGTGTCATAAATCTCATCATTTCTGATTTTCAAGTTTTGACTTTTCATTTCTTTTTTCTGTTGAAATTTGCATTCCAAAGCATTGGACTATAAATTTATGAAATAAAATATAAAAGTTGTATACATTCAGATAAAGTGTAGATAATAAGAGAGGGAAAGACGAAAAAAAGATACATAGACTCGTAGCTTCCTAGCTTCTTTGGTTTTGGTGACTTTAACAATCTATTGTAGGTTAATATAACAATTTCCACACACTAGGTTTTGATATTTGTGCGTTGCAATCTTTGAACAATAATTTATTTAAGATCTTTAAAATTGGGAAATATTGCAACTAGAAATTGGAAAGTGGAGCTTAAAATATACAAATTTTGAAAACCAAAAATATCCAACGATGAAAGATTTACGCCTTTCGTTTACCCTCCCCTCCTCCCTCCTTCCCCCCCCCTCCCTCCCTCCCTCCCTCCCTCCCCCCCTCCCCCCCTCCCTCCCTCCCTCCCTTTTTAATATTATAAAGTTTGCATGTCTGATGGTTTAAACAAGTTTAAACGTTTGAACGACATAGTTTAAACGTTTATACGATCGTTTAAATAACACTAGGTCAAGGGTTACCATTTAAACTCAACACTATTTTGACCTCATGCACGCAGTACTGTACACCGTCGATCGTATTTAGCGTGTTGAACACTAATTCGGCGCCCCTAAATTTTGCGGGTTTTACCTAAAATAGGATAAATGATACTTATTTTTCCTGTACGCTTATTACGAGAAGAACAATTAGTGTACACAATTTTAATTTATGTATTTTTTTTATTAGTGTGGATTACGAAACGTGTCAGTGCGTATAAAAATGTACATTTTAATTATACAAGTACGGATATCTTAATAAATATTTGTTATCACACGAAAAATTGCCTTGTGAGTTAATCCTTAATTGGATACAACCACGATTTGGTGTACGATATAAAAAATTTCGTACTTGTACATGTTTTAGTGTACATTTACTTGTCGCGTAACCGAAATTGGAGTTAGGAATTAATTAGAATGAAAGTATGCGACAATGTACGAATTGTCAGAATTTGTACGTTTACCTATATTACTGTTAATATATTCTCGACAAATCAACTGTACGCGTATTGGCGTTTGTTGAAAAATTAGTGTATACCTTTTTTTTCGAAATCTTTAGGGTGAAATAAAAATACAACATATCCAAAATACAACCGAAGATAAAAACGAAATTTCGTAACATTCCCTCGTCACGCTATTTGTGGTACCTTTTGTTCGTCACACTATTTCTCTCAAAGGACTTTTGTTTTGTTCGAAAACTGAAATCGTAAAAAATGAGCTGGCGTACAGATTGGCGTCTGCAAAAAGTTTAAAAGTTTTGTCGTAAAATGATTTATTACACAAGTACATGGTACGCAAATCAAGATTTGAAGTTAAGTTTGTCGGTGCAAAAAATATGAAAGATATTCAATATCGGATCGTAACTTACGTTGCGCTAGTCAATTTATAACACGTGGCTTACAAACTCTACGTGATGGAACATCGACTCAATCGACCCAGTTTGTAGAGTTTGCCATAGAATTACAGAAACGTATGATGGAACTTCACCCTAAGTCAAAATTAGTGTACATGACTCTAAATCATTCTACCCACTAATAATTTCTACACGCTAAATACGATCGACGGTGTAGTGGATTGTCCTGTAGAGAGAAAGCAAGATGTTGTAATTTCATTGTTATAATTTTACGAAGGAAAATAATTAATTAGGGTGATTTTCTATTGGACGAAAAGTGACGTTGTTTACAGAAATTCGGACCTCTTCGTACTCCGCCGTACTTCCTATTTTGTTTTTATCCGGAAAACAACATTACAGAGAATCTTGCCAATATTATCCAAAAGTCTGGGAGTTAACAATGACCGTTGGATATTTTTTCGCGAAGCATTCGCTTCGAAAGTTTATGTAATTGGTGTTGTACATCACCAATTACAGAAAAAATTGAGCCGCGACACGTTGGATAATGAGCATACGTTTCAAGATGGCAACCAAAGGAAATCAAAAAATTTCGCACACGAATACGCATCCAGAAATCCAACAGAAAATAAAAACAAAATTTCGTAACGCACTTTTGTCACGCTATTTTTGTTAGCTCCCAGTCGTCACATTATTTCTGGCAGCGCTCATTCGTCACGTGTAAAGACAAAACCATAAATAAATGAGGCGGTATCTAACAAGGCGTCTGCAAAGAGGACAAAAGTTGTGTTGAACGATGACCTGGTACGCACGTACATGGTACGCAAATGAAGATTTTTGGTCGGTGTAAAAATCTTTGACGATTTTGAATATCAAATATGTAGCGACGCGGCACCACACTTATGCCAACACGTGGATTACAGACTGCGCAACGGAACTTCGTTCAAATTGTAGCATTCTATAATGTTGGCCGTACAATTACATAATGTCTTAATGGGACTTCACCTTAAATAGCTATGAAATAGGCGTAGAAATAGTTGTTTTAATCCTTACACGATTGTTACGGATTTTTTTTTTATATACTGTGGAATTTAGTCAATTTACTTTCAATGACGTGGAATTGGTTGTCAAATTATCAAAGCACACATCGGTTCATGCAAAGAAAACGGATCTACAGTAATTTAGGTCTCACTGCTACATGCCGAAACTACGTATGAACATATCGACAATTCTGTCCATCGATCCTGATATCGTATCGGATCCCGGTGGTCCCGTGTTGCCACGCGGCGCCGAGGAATGTTTCCGTCCTTCCTTCGAAAGTTCCGAGTACGACCTTGTCTAGAATTCTGGATTTGTGGGGACCACCGTCGTGTCAGAATGCCAGAATGGGCATTTTTTCACTATTGAGTATTTCGCGTGCGGCGACAGGAGAAGTCAAGCGAACGTCACGTAACTTTGTACAGATACGACGAACATGGGACGTCTACACCGTGTATCGCTATTAGTGATAATGCTTTTTTCGCCACTTAAAACATCTTTTATTCGTACACTATTGTTCTGTTTTCAGTTTGAGACCGCCAATCGGAAGATGAGAATCTTACCTTTCAATCGCCACCGTCAGATCCTCAATCCGACAGTTGTGTACGGAAGAATGATGTTTTAAGTGTCGTAATAAACATTAACACTAATAGCGACACACGCTGTACTGTAGCTTGGCAAATCAAGTCAACTGTTGACGTATCTGCAGATTCGGATTTTCCGGATTTGCAACAAATGCGAACGAACACTCGTGGAGAGAATATCTGAATGTGATGATGTCAATAAACGTAATTTGTGACGTCAATATGTACCATTTGTATGTACGGTTCCACGCGATGAGAAGTCCACGTTTGCTGTAGCAACGGAATTTGTTCTGACAGCACACATGTGTGACGGTACACTTGTTTCGGAGCGGTTAGGATTTCCCAATTTTGGAGATAGCGATATTTTTGTCTTTATCGATGTTATCTCGTCTCTCTTGCCACAGGAGATTATGTATGGACCACATTTTCATTTTGTACGGACAGCATATCCATTGACCACGTCGTTTCTGTCCAACAGTCCAACTCGAGGACTGAAATTTATGGTTCCAACGTCGAAACGCACATGCGATTTCCAATGGAAAATGTTTAGAAAAGACAAAATATACAGAGGCGGCATGTTTTGTACATACCCGCAAAACTCTTGGAAATGCAGCCACGTCGCAATTATTAATTACAGTGGACAGCGTCACGCCGAAGTTCGAGGCGAAAAAATTGTAATAATAAATTGCGAAGATGGATATGGACTTCAAAATTCAAAACGTACGATTGGCCCTTCAAAGACGTGACGCACGTTTTGTGTTTTTTTTTTGGCGGTGCCGCGATTTCAGCTGGATAATGTGTACCGTATTACACGTGCGAAGGAAAGCGTGCCAATGATTTCAAGTGAAACGAGAAGGTACAGTAAAAAAATAGCATGCGAAACGTGGGACTCGTGTGAATCTTTACCGTGATTTGTTTAATTTTCCCGCACGCTCGTCGATTGCCTTACCGTCGATTAATCGGACCTTACCTTCTTTTTCGGAAAATTGTCGAGGTGAGCTGGCAGGGCAATGTTCCTGTCTGAACGTACGAATATTGTTGCTAAAGTACAAAACGACAAAATATGCAGAAATTCAAAAAATGCTCAAATGACGCTCAGTTGACGTGGTACGGATTGCGGAATTCTAGCATACCTTTA
>JBBHKE010001407.1:0-14308 GCA_037447655.1 Zygnema cylindricum | reverse complement strand
CATTCGCGTCCCTCCAGTTCATCTTCAAACTTGTACTCAAATCACCACGCGAGGTGATTTTAACTAAAGTTCCATGATTGGAACGAATAGGCAGACATTGTAGCACATGTCGTAGGTTTTTGCAAGTTTTTTCCGCGGAGTACCAGAAAAAAAAACCCACTGCACGTTTCTAGCCTGTGCGTACTTTTTTCCGTGCACTTAAATCCGTACAAGGGCCGTGAGGGGTCTCGCCCAACAAACGCCATTTAGTCAAAACTCAACAACTAAAGGTGCTTTTGCATGTAACAAAAACTTCAGTCTTGAAACTTTGTTTTTAGCAAAGATTCTCCGTACTACTTTCAGAGCATTCCTATGTAAATAAATGAAATCACTACTTTAGGTTGTGACAGATGTAGACGTGGGTGTAACTTATGAGGGTTGTAGACGACTACAAAACTCGCAACAATTGATAACGTTTACAAAATAGCGACGGTTGTCGACGTCTAGCTACATATAACATAGGGTTTGTTTTAGGGTTTGTGACATTTTGACGTCACGCTAAAATATGACAATGTCGACGTCACAAATTCTAAATCCTTCCGCCATGGTTTCCCGATTTTAGAGTATTTTCTAGGTTTAAATATGTTAGTATAAAAGAAAAGAAAAGGACGGGCAGCCTGCCTCCACCTCCTCTCTCTAGCCCCCATACTTGTTGTAGTCACTAAAAGATAATGAGGGTGGTTGATCCATGGCAGCCTAAGTTCAACATGCAGTTATTTTTAGAAGGTTACTAAAAATATACTTGACAAACTCGGGATTTGATCCAGGTACCTGCGGTTCGTCAAGTTAGCCGATAGCGGTCAGCTTTTTCCTATTAGACTAGGACCAACGCTAAATGTAGATATATATATATATATATATATATTTAGGGAGGAACAAATCAATTTAACTAAAACTGTATACGGCATGCATACATACAGTTTTATGAAAGTACGAAGTACGATTCTATTTCAAAACGGATACCACGCATTTTGTTTCGACAGCGAAACAAATGTCGCGAAAGTATTTATAACGGCTAAGATTGCGTCTCGTTGCAAATCAAACGGCGCACATCATCGCCAAAATCCCGGAGTGGTCACTTTGGCGTTTTGTGACGTGGCATGACCTGGAGCCACGTGGAGAGATGACATTCGGTCATGGGAATTCCGAGGAATGTAGGGACGAGTGAAAAGCAGACACGCATCCGCTTAATAGCCTTCTCGTACATAGGTCGTACAAAACGTGCACTGGCAGTAGTACTTTTTTGTACGGTACAGTAATATGATTGGTCTGTACTTCAGTAGATAGAAGTTATTAGAGGGAATCAGGACTTAGAAAATTTTGGTAGGTAGTCACCTCTCCCTTTGAGAGTTTGTACAAATTGGCATTTTTACAGCCTCATAACTTATCCGTTGGTTGGCCGTTTACAGTGATTCTTTTTCCTACAGACTCAAGGGAGTCCAAGCTGCACAAGGGTGCAGTGAGATTTTCTATTTGTGTGCTTGGGTAGCACTGGTTGCCATTGAAAGTGGGTTAGTTAATAACTATCTTGAGAATTATTGTATTCTGTAGTCCACTTGAGGAGATTGAATTTCAAGTTAAAGGCCCACCCTCTAGGGTGCCCACCTTTTATGGATCTGGTGTCATCTATTGTGAAGCCATGATGATAGGAGCTTTGTGCGAAAAACGATACCGGGGTATTGTCAGTGGACAAGTGAAACGTCCACCCCTCGGGAACTCCACCAGGATTTGATGAGTAAGGTTTCCTGCAACAACGACTGCCTCAACGGAGGAGGTAGATGATGGGTACAGCAGTGTGTCCGAAAAGGGGAAAGGGAAGGAGACACCCCTCACTCGTATTGCCACAGTCCCGGGAGCGGCGAACGTGAAGACCGCGGAGAACGATACTAAAATGTGGGAGGATGTAAACATGGATGCCAAGAACTTCATTCTGAGGCACCTCACTCAAGCTTTCGCCACTCCTCATTTTAACATTTACAAGGCCGAGGAGTTGTGGGTGAGTTTGGTGGAGATCTATATAGTTACACTAATTAGGAGCTCCAGTTGGCTGAGCAAAAGCTAGTGAGTTACACTTACAAAGGAGGAAAGATGTTAGATTACTGTAATGATCTTTCTTGTTTGTATATGGAGATGGAAAGTGCCGGGTGGAGTGGTACAATGAAAATGAAAGTTAACACCCTTATGATAAAGTTACTAGATGAGTACGAGAACATAGTGTACCGAGTACAAGAAATGGCTGATAGTTCATCGAAATGGAACACAGTGGTCAGGATGATACTTGTGCAGGAAAACACAATGGAGATTAAGAGAGGAGGAAAGAGCATTCAAGCTCTAGCAGCAGGAGGGGACGGATAGGGGAAGAACCTCAAAAAACAGTACAAAGGGGAAAGAGATCATTTTGGAGGACCGAGGCCCCCAAAGGGTCTTTGTCATTTTTGCAAAAAGTCTGGACACTTCATCGCAGATTGTGTCAAGCTTTTAGAGCTGAGGCTCTAAGAGAACCGTGGAGGGGGTTCTTTCAGAGGGAAGAAAAAGGCACTTTTGGTTACAAAAGTGACAGGAGAAACCGAGGATGAGTCCTTTGAGGAAGATGGGGAGCTTCTTCTTGAGGAGAGTCTGCAAGAGAAGGAGATCCCTCGGAGACAGAAGTGTGCCCTTGGAGCAATTGAAGAAGCTCCACAGGAAAGATGGATTATCGACTCAGGTGCATCCATGCATATGTGTCGTGATAAAGAACTTTTCACTAAGCTAATGAAAATCCCTACTGTAGAGATAGAGTATGGGGATGGGAGAGTGGTTACCACAGATCTAGTGGGATCAGTAGATGTGAAAGTCTTAGTGGAGGGTAACACTTCTATACTTACATTCTCAGGTGTACTCTACATTCTTCAGCTGAGTAAAAATCTTTTCTCTACGTCTGTGTTAGATGACAAAGAGTTTGATACCTTCACTTGAAAGGGAGTCTTTACAGCTAAGTATGGGGATGAAGTTTACTTCACGGCATATAAGGGTAGCCAAGGAATATTTGGGCTTAACCTGAGTAATGAAAAGAATAATGCTTACTATGTTGGTGTTCCTAAGTTGATGATTTGGGATAAGCGGTTGGGGCATGTGTATTTTGATAGGTTGAGGGAAATGAAAAAGCTTGGGGTAGTAGAAGTCATTCATTTTGGGGATAATAAAATGATGGATGATTGTAGTGGTTGTGCTCAAGGTAAGGCTCACAGACTTCCCTTTCCCAAAGCCGCCACATATAGAGGTGAGAAAGTGTTAGATTTGGTCCACACAGATATTTGGAGACCTGCAAAAGTATCTTCGGTAGGAGGAAAGAGGTTTATGATGACAATAACTGATGACTGGTCTAGATACTCTAGAGTCTACTTTCTGAAAACAAAGTCTGAAGCATCAACTTACTTCAAAGAATATAAAGCCTGGAGTGAGAAGTTGCATGAAACCCCCATTAAGAGAATAAGGAGTGATAATGGGGGGAATATACCTCTAACAAGTTTGAGGAATATCTGAGAGATGAGGGAGTGCAGCACCAGAAAACCGTACCCTATAATCCGGAACAAAATGGGGTAGCTGAAAGGTTGAATCGAACCCTAGGAGATAGTGCATGCAGTATGTTGGCTGACAAGAAAATAGGAAAGAGATTTTGGGCAGAAGCAATAAACTGTGCCAACTAAATTAAGAATAGAGTCATAACCTCAGCTTTAAAGGGAGTGACACCTTATGAGAGATGGGTTGGAAGGAAACCAGATATCTCACACCTTGAAGTATTCGGTAGCCATGTTTATAGTCTTGACACAGATAGGAAGAACTGCAAACTAGATGCTAAGGGAAAACCTGGATACTTTGTGGGATATGATGAGGATGTTAAGGGATATAAAGTCTATGACTTAGCAAAAAGAGATATAATTCTGGTCAAACACTTAGTTGTCATGGATGAAGGGAAGTCATTTGACCCCTTCAAATATACAAAAATGATAAGAATCAGATTTGAGTCCGACAGTGAGGAGAACTCGGTCGTTCCCGAAAGGGACATGAGTGAAACCGTGATTGCAGATTCAAGGGAGACCTGAGATACAAGACACTCACCAAAAACCTCACATACTCCTATGGATTTCGAGGACATAGAAGAAGCGTGACCAGAACCGGCTTCCATGGACATGGGAGTCGATGAGAGAGTGAGAAGAAACCCAAGACTTCCATCCATTCCTGCTTCGGAGTTTGAGGGAGGAAGGAGGAGCAGCAAAAGGATACAAAAAAAACAAGTCGCTCATAAGGTTATTAAGCTATCTCACCCAGATGAGCCTCAGTCTTACTCGGAGGCAGTGAATAGTCTAGAGAAAGAAAGATGGATTAGAGCCATAAATGATGAGCTGGCTTTTATCATGGAATCAAATACTTGGGAACTAGCAGATTTTCCTCCAGACAGTAAACCTATTGGGTGTTAATGGGTATTTAAACTAAAATTGAACCCAAATTAATCCCATTGAGAGATATAAGGCTCGATTCGTAGTGAAGGGGTTCACCGAAAAGGAGGGGATTGACTATGAGAAGACCTTTGCTCTAGTTGTTCGGTTCCTATCAGTAAGGATTCTCCTCAGTCTGGCAGCAGCGGAAGACATGGAAATACACCAGATGGACATTAAGACTGATTTTCTTAATGGTGAGTTAGAAGAAGAAATTTTCATGAGGCAACCCTAGGGGTTTGTGGAAGAAGGAGAAGAGAGCAAAGTCTGCAGGCTCAAAAAGTCCTTATATGGACTGTAGCAGGCTCCCCGAGAGTGGAATAAGAAACTAGATGAGTTTCTCAACGATCTGGGATATATCCGTATTAGCTCAGACCATTCTATCTATATGTTTGAAGATGAGAATGGTGTCATTTTTATTGCAATTTATGTGGATGATGTGCTTCTGTTAAGTAAGTCTTTGAAGAAGATCAATAGGCTAAAGAAAGATTTTAGGGGCAAATTTGATATGAAGGATTTAGGGGAGGCAAAATATATTTTGGGAATTCAAATAGAGAGAGATACGGGGGAGAAGATTATCAGACTTACTCAGAAAGAAGCAATAGGAAATATGCTTGAGAAATTCCAGATGGAAAATGCTAACAGTTGTACCACTCCCATGGACTTGAAAAAAGTAAGTGATGGGAGTGTAGAAGGAGGAGTGATGATCTTAGACGATGAGATTTGTCCAGAGGAGAGAGAGTTTATGAAGTCTATCCATTATAGACAGGTCGTAGGAAGTTTAATCTATTTTATGAACTGTACCAGGCCGGACATAGCGGCAGCAGTTGGAGTACTCAGTAGGAGTCTTAATGATCCTAGGAAGACAGACTGGGAGGCAGCCAAGAGAGTCATGAGATATCTAGTTGGAACCAGAGAATTATGGTTGCATTTGGGAGGGGAGCACACTGATATCACCACTTGGAGTGATGCCAGTTATGGGGATGCACATATGAGAAGATGCACTTCTGGATATGTTTTGTATGTGGGGGAAGGTGCTTGTTGTTGGAGCAGTAAGCAACAAAAGGTGGTTGCTCAGTCTACTATGGAGGCTGAGTATATGGCGTGTTGTTTTGCTGTAAATGAACTAATGTGGGTGAAGTCATTGTTGCAAGAAAGTGGATGTATGAAAGAGGGAGTGCTTGAAATCTTTTGCGATAATCAAGCTTCAATTGCAATTGCAGCCAATCCAAAACACCATTTCAAAGCAAAACATATGGATATAAGATTAAGCTTCGTAATAGAAAAAGTTGAAAATGAAATTTTAAATCTTGTGTATAGACCTGATGAAGAAATGGTGGCTGACATGCTGACCAAACTTGTGCCCTCTCCTAAATTAAAATATTGTAGGGAAAAATGCGGGTTGAAAAAAAAATTAAAATTAGACTAGAAAATAAGAGGAGTGTTGAAATTAATAGATTTCTAGAGTATTTTCCAGGTTTAAATATGTTAGTGTAAAAGAAAAGAAAAGGACAGGCAACCTGCCTCCACCTCCTCTCTCTAGCCCCCATACTTGTTGTAGTCACTGAAGGATAGAGAGGGTGGTTGATCCATGGCAGCCTTAGTTCAACAAGCAGTTATTTTTAGTAGGTTAGTAAAAATATACCTAACGAACCCGGGATTTGATCGCGGTACCTGCGATTCGTCAAGTTGGCCGATAGCGGTCAGCTTTATCCTATTAGACTAAGACCAATGCTAAATGCTATAGTATGTGATAGATATATATATATTTAGGGAGGAACAAATCCATTTAACTAAAACTGTATACGGTATGCATAGATACAGTTTTATGAAAGTACGAAGTACGATTCTATTTCAAAACGGATACCATGCATTTTGTTTTCGACAACGAAACAAATGATGCGTAAGTATTTATAAGGCTAAGATTGCGTCTCGCTGCAAATCCAACGGCGCACATGATCGCCGAAATCTCGCAGTGGTCACTTTGGCGTTTTGTGACGTGGCATGACCTAGAGCCACGTGGAGAGATGACATTCGGTCATGGGGATTCCGAGGAATGTACGACGAGTGAAAAGCAGACACGCGTTTGCTTAATAGCCTTGTCGTACATAGGCCGTACAAAAGATACACCGGCACTAGTACTTTTTGGTACGGTACAGTAATCTGATTGGTCCGTATTTCAGTAGATAGAAGTTATTAGAGGGAATCAGGACTTAGAAAATTTTGGAAGGTAGTCACCTCTCCCTTTGAGAGTTTTTACGAATTTGCATTTTTACTGCCTTATAACTTATCGGTTGGTTGGTCGTTTTCAGTGATTTTATTTTCTACGGACTTAGGGGAGTCCAAGCAACACAGGAGTGAAGTGAGATTGTTTGCTTGTCTGGTTGGGTAGCTGTTGTTGCCATTGAAAGTGGGTTAGTTAATAACTATCTAGAGGCTTCTTGTATTCTGTAGTCTAATGGAGGTTATATAATTTCATCCAGCTCATCTTCAAACTTGTACTCAAATCACCACACGAGTCGATTTTAACTAAAGTTCCATGATGGGAACGAACAGGCAGACATTGTAGCACACATCGTAGGTTTTTGCAAGTTTTTTCCGTGGAGTACAAGAAAAAAAAACCCACTGCACGTTTCTAGCCTGTGCGTACTTTTTTCCGTGCACTTAAATCTGTAGAGGGGCCGTGAGGGGTCTTGCCCAACAAACGCCATTTAGTCAAAACTCAAAAACTAAAGGTGCTTTCGCATGTAACAGAAACTCCAGTCTTGAAACATTGTTTTGAGCGAAGATTCTTCGTACTACTTTCAGAGCATTCCTATGTAAATAAATGAAATCACTACTTTAGATTGTGACGGATGTAGACGTGAGTGTAACATTTGAGGGTTGTAGACGATGTAACTCTGAGACCTCCATAAGACCTCAGAGTAGGCAGCTCACACGAAGCCTCTAGGATAACCCTGACCCCTTTGTGTTTCAGCAAGAATTACTGCCACCCTGGCAGACCAAAACACTGAACACCTTCACCCCTGTAAAGGCAATACTCCCCTGAATCTATAGCAACAAAGAATCTCTGAATTTGCTCCCTTGAGCAGTAAGTTATGAAGGGTCAAAGTTGACCTTTTGTACAGGAGCTCTCGGGGAGAGAGGGTCTAATCAATCAAATTTTTCTAAGTCCTATCTCTCTCTAAAACTCTATCTACTGAAGTACGGCACCAATCATAATAGTGTATCGTACATTAAGGTACATGTGCCGATGTACTTTATGTACGGATATTGTAAAACATGGCCAAAAAGTCGACACATGTCATTTTTGGATTGTTTTTGGAATCCCAGGAGATGTCGTAATCGAATGTGATTGTGCCTCGTGGCAATTGACGTGACGTCAACCGCAAACCGCCGAAAACCTATTCCACGATCTCGGCATGCTTCGTGGCCGTCCGATTAAGCCGGATTACAATCGTGACCGTTATAAATACTTCCGCAGTATTTGTTTCGCTTTCTAAACAAAATGCGCTGTATTCGTTTCGGATGTTCCGTACGCCGTACTTTACAAACTGTATCTATGTTTAAAGATCCCGTTAAATGAAATAGATTATGTGTTAACATTTAAATAACTATCAAACCATATATCTCCAAGCATGATGGCAGACTAAATGGCTAAGGCTACAGGCTAAGTGTTGAATGGTAGGTACCCGGTTCAAATCCTGGGTCCGTCAATTTATATTTTGGTAAATCTACCAAAATCTACAACCCGTAATTCTATCTCTAATCAGCATAGGCAGCCATGGCTCTAGATCCCTCTTCAACCTTCAGTGACTACGACAAGTGTGGGAGCTGAAGAGAGAAGTTAGAGGCAGGCTGCCTCGGCTTCTTTTCAGCATTATGCAAAACCTAGAAAATACTAAAATAACCTTTTTATTTCTACAGAGGACTACAAAACTAGCGACAATTGATGACGTTTACAAAATAGCGACGGTTGGAGACGTCTAGCTACATGTAACATAGGTTTGTTTTAGGGTTTGTGACATTTTGACATCACGCTCAAATATGACAACGTCAACGTCACAAATTCTAAATCCTTCCGCCATGGTTTCCCGATTTTAGAGTATTTTCTAGGTTTAAATATGTTAGTACAAAAGAAAAAAAAAGGACGGGCAGCCTGCCTCCACCTCCTCTCTCTAGACCTCGCACTTGTTGTAGTCACTGAAGGATAGAGAGGGTCGTTGATCCATGGCTACCTTAGTTCAACAGGCAGTTATTTTTAGTAGGTTACTAAAAATATACCTGACAAACCCAGGATTTGATCCCGGTACCTGCGGTTCGTCAAGTTGGCCGATAACGGTCAACTTTATCCTATTAGACTAGGATCAATGCTAAATGCTATAGTATGTGATAGATACATATTTATTTAGGGATGAACAAATCCATTTAACTAAAACTGTATACGGCATGCATAAATATAGTTTTATGAAAGTACGAAGTACGATTCTATTTCAAAACGGATACCACGCATTTTGTTTCGACAGCGAAACAAATGTCGCGCAAGTATTTATAACGGTTAAGATTGCGTCTCGCTTTAAATCCAACGGCGCACATCATCGCCGAAATCCCGGAGTGGTCACTTTGGCGTTTTGTGCGTGGCATGACCTGGAGCCACGTGGAGAGATGACATTCGGTCATGGGAATTTCGAGGGATGTACAGACGAGTGAAAAGCAGACACGAGTCCGCTTAATAGCCTTGTCGTACAAAACGTACACCGGCTATAGTACTTTTTGGTATAGTACAGTAATTTGATTGGTCCGTACTTCAGTAGATAGAAGTTATTAGAGGGAATCAGGACTTAGAAAATTTTGGTAGGTAGTCACCTCTCCCTTTGAGAGTTTGTACAAATTGGCATTTTTACTGCCACATAACTTATCGGCTCGTTGGCCGTTTTCAGTGATTCTTTTTCCTACGGACTCAAGGGAGTCCTAGCTGCACAAAGATGGAGTGAGATTGTCTATTTGTCTGCTTTGGTAGCACGGGTTGCCATTGAAAGTGGGTTAGTTAATAACTATCTTGAGAATTCTTGTATTCTGTAGTCCACTGGAGGACATTGAATTCGGGTTATGGGCCCACCCTCTAGGGTGCCCACCTTTTATGGATCTGGTTTCATCTATTGTGAAGCCATGATGATGGGAGCTTTGTGCGAAAAACGATATTGGGGTATTGTCAGTGGACAAATGAAACATCCACATTCGGGAACTCCACCAGGATTTGGAGGAGTAAGGTTTCCTGCAGCAACGGCTGCCTCAACGGAGGAGGTAGATGATGGGGACAGCAATATGTCCGAAAAGGGGAAAGGGAAGGAGACACCCCTCACTCGTATTGCCACAGTCCCGGGAGCGGCGAACGTGAAGACCGCGGAGATTGATACTCAAATGTGGGAGGATGTAAACATGGATGCCAATAACTTCATTCTGAGGCACCTCACTCAAGCTTTGGCCACTCCTCATCTTCACATTTACAAGGCCGAGGATTTGTGGGTGAGTTTGGTGGAGATCTATAGAGCTACACTAATCAGGAGCTCCAGTTGGCTGAGCAAAAGCTAGTGAGTTACACTTACAAAGGAGGAAAGATGTTAGATTACTGTAATGATCTCTCTTGTTTGTATATGGAGATGGTAAGTGCCGGGTGGAGAGGTACAATGAAAATGAAAGTTAACACCCATATGATAAAGTTACCAGATGAGTACGAGAACATAGTGTACTAAGTACAAGAAACGGCTGATAGTTCATCGAAATGGAACACAGTGGTCAGGATGATACTTGTGCAAGAAAACACAATGGAGATTAGGAGAGGAGGAAAGAGCATTCAAGCTCTAGGAGCAGGAGGGGACGGATGGGGGAAGGACCTGAAGAAACAGTACAAAGGGGAAAGAGATCATTTTGGAGGACCGAGGCCCCCAAAGGGTCTTTGTCATTTTTGCAAAAAGCCGGGACACTTCATCGCAGATTGTGTCAAGCTTTTAGAGCTGAGGCTCTAAGAGAACCGTGGAGGGGGTTCTTCCGAAGGGAAGAAAAAGGCACTTTTGGTTACAAAAGTGAGAGGAGAAACCTGTTGTCCATAGCCTATTTCAGCCATGGATTACTCACGGAAACACCCACAGACTACCTCAAAAACAGCTGTGTTTCAGACGACACAGATTACTCCACAATAAACAAAATGATCTCAAACTGCACCAATATGCAGTATACCATATACACTGTAAACTCCCAAAGTTACAGCCAAATCCACCAAGGCATCTAGAAGATATAAGCTCCAGAGTTTCCCAAATGTAGTTGACAGCTTCACAATCTAACCACTTAGACTGTTCACAGAATCTTACAAAGATACTGGAATACAATGAAACTTCACACACATATAGATTATATATCATAGAATAACCCCACAAAGCTTCACATAAAAACACCAATCTGAGTGATCACACCAACAAGTCAAAGATGTAGAAAACATTTTGCCATTACTTTGATTAACTTGACTGCGATTCATAAAATAATCTAAGTCCTGCAAGTTATACTCAGAGTACGGAGGCATACCAGCCGTACTGTATCTACTCTAATAACCTAACTAGTCAAAAGGACAAACCTCTGTTGTATAGAATATTTATACAGTACTCTTCGTATGTCAGAAACTAAGCTACCACTAAGCAACTACTAAGCTACCACTATCGTTTAATAATCATTACTCCAAATCTATCCTATTCATATTATCCGTAGCTGCGCTAGTTGCGCTGGCTGCTCTTTCCGTACGGATCATAAAAATAGTCGCAACTGCGTTGACTTAACTGCGTCGCAGCTGCTCCGTACCGGCGGCGCCTATTTCAACATTCCGTTTATTTTACATCGGATCGCTTCGCGATCCGCCGTCCATTTGTCATTGCTTGTTCACACCACTCAATGAGTCTTTTACGTAACTTTAATTATCAATCCGTTCGCTCCCCCAATCCGTGAATCTATTCAAACCTCCATATTAAATCTAATTAGCAGTTACGAACGAAACTGACTTTTAAAAACAACAAAACCGAGGATGAGTCCTCTAAGGAGGATGGGGAGCTTCTTCCTGACAAGAGTCTGCAAGAGAAGGAGATCCCTCGGAGACAGTAGTGTGCCCTTGGAGCGATTCAGGAAGCTCCACAGGAAAGATGGATTATCGACTCAGGTGCATCCATGCATATGTGTCGTGATAAAGAACTTTTCACTAAGCTAAGGAAAATCCCTACTGTAGAGATAGAGTATGGGGATGGGAGAGTGGTTACCACAGATCTAGTGGGATCAGTAGATGTGAAAGTCTTAGTGGAGGGTAACACTTCTATACTTACATTCTCAGGTGTACTCTACATTCTTCAGCTGAGTAAAAATCTTTTCTCTACGTCTGTGTTAGATGACAAAGAGTTTGATACCTTCACTCGAAAGGGAGTCTTTACAGCTAAGTATAGGGATGAAGTTTACTTCACGGCATATAAGGGTAGCCAAGGAATGTTTGGGCTTAACGTGAGTAATGAAAAGAATAATGCTTACTATGTTGGTGTTCCTAAGTTGATGATTTGGGATAAGCGGTTGGGGCATGTGTATTTTGATAGGTTGAGGGAAATGAAAAAGCTTGGGGTAGTAGAAGTCATTCATTTTGGGGATAATAAAATGATGGATGATTGTAGTGGTTGTGCTCAAGGTAAGGCTCACAGACTTCCCTTTCCCAAAGCCGCCACATATAGAGGTGAGAAAGTGTTAGATTTGGTCCACACAGATATTTGGGGACCTGCAAAAGTATCTTCGGTAGGAGGAAAAAGGTTTATGATGACAATAACTGATGACTGGTCTAGATACTCTAGAGTCTACTTTCTGAAAACAAAGTCTAAAGCATCAACTTACTTCAAAGAATATAAAGCGTGGAGTGAGAAGTTGCATGAAACCCCCATTAAGAGAATAATGAGTGATAATGGGGGGAATATACCTCTAATAAGTTTGAGGAATATCTGAGAGATGAGGGAGTGCAGCACCAGAAAACCGTACCCTATAATCCGGAACAAAATGGGGTAGCTGAAAGGTTAAATCGAACCCTAGGAGATAGTGCATGCAGTATGTTGGCCGACAAGAAAATAGGAAAGAGATTTTGGGCAGAATCAATGAACTGTGCCAACTACATTAAGAATAGAGTCATAACCTCAGCTGTAAAGGGAGTGACACCTTATGAGAGATGGGTTGGAAGGAAACCAGATATCTCACACCTTGAAGTATTCGGTAGCCTTGTTTATAGTCTTGACACAGAAAGGAAGAAATGCAAACTAGATGCTAAGGGAAAACATGGATACTTTGTGGGATATGATTGAAACTCTGAGACCTCCATAAGTCCTCAGAGTGGATAGCTTCCAAGAAGCCTCTAGGATAATCCTGACCCCTTTGTGTTTCAACAAAAATAACTGCCACCGTGGCAGACAAAAACTTTGACCACCTTCACCCCTGTGAAGGCAAGAATCACGTGAGTCGATAGCAAAAAGAATCTCTGAATTTGCTCCCCTGAGCAGTAAGTTATAGAGGGTCAAAGTTGACCTTTTGTACAAAAGCTCTCTAGGAGAGAGGATCCCATCTCCTAATTTTTCTAAGTCATATCTCTCTCACAGACTCTATCTAGTGATGTAAGGAACCAATCAGATTTCTCCTCCGTACACAAAAGTACAATCGACGATGTACTTTATGTACGGAATTTGTACAACATGGCCTAAATGTCGACACATGTCATATCCGGATTCGGTGCCGTAATCTCCGGAGATACCACGATCCAATGTAATTTCGCCACGTGTCATCCGATGTGGCGATGCCCATAAACCGCCGAATTCTTCTTCCGAGATCTCGGCGCTAATTCTGGCCGTCCGATTAAATTCACATTTGATCGGAGCCGTAATAAATACATGCGCGGTATTTGTTTCGATTACGAAATCAATGCGCGGTATTGATTTCTTGTCCGTAACGCAATTCGTACTTTTACACTACCGGTTCTATGTATCCCGTAAACAATTATAGTTAAATGATATATCCTACGTAATAACGTTTAAATAGATATCAAACTATATAGTACGCAACACTTCTTCTAGACTTAACGGCTAAGGTTACCGGCTACTGGTAGCTTGCCGGTCGGTAGGTACCAGGTTCAAATCCTGTGGCCGCCGCATATATATTTTTTTACTTAATAAATCCCAAATATATATTTCCCGTAAACCTCAGGATAGCCTAGGTAGCCATGGCTCTAGCTTCCTCTCCAATTTCTCAGTGACTGCGACAAGTTGAGAGTTGGAGAGAGAAGTTTGAGGTAGACTGCCTCGGCTTCTTTCTTATTCTTGACCTAGAAAATACTCTAAAAACCATTAATTTCTACACTCGCCTTATTTTCTAGTCAATCTTTAATTTCAGACCACACTTCTCTTTGCAGAAAATTAGCTTAGGGGAAGGCACAGGTTTGGTCATCATATCTGCTACCATCTCACTATCTGGTCGGTACTCTAAACTGATTATTTTATTTTCTACTTTCTCTCTAACAAAGCTGAGTCTAATGTCCATGTGTTTAGCTTTAAAATGATGTTTAGGATTGGCAGAAATAGCGATTGCTGCTTGATTATCACAAAATATTTTTTGCACACCACTCTTAAGATGACCAAGTTCACCAAGTAAAGACTTGACCCACATCAATTCTTTTACAGCAGAGCAAGAGGCCATATACTCAGCCTCCATGGTGGACTGAGCAATAACCTTTTGCTGTT